>APFE030411599.1:0-16505 GCA_000404065.3 Pinus taeda | reverse complement strand
GATTTTCCACCAGAGCCTTAAATTCTTTAAACCTATCAAAGACTTCAGATTTCTTCTTAAGGAAATATACCCATGTATTCCTTGAGAAGTCATCTATAAATGATACATAGTACACAGACTTACCCAGTGATGGAACTTTCACCTGTCCAAACACATCACTGTGCACAAGCTCTAATATTTGTTTCGTCCTCTTACCACCAGAGGGGAAACTCACCCGATTCTGCTTCCCAAATACACAATTTTCACAGAAATCAAAATCCAGAGAGCTATTACTCATACCTTCTACCATACCTTTACCATGAAGTATTCAAAGGCCCTTCTCTCCAATATGTCCAAGCCTTTGATGCCACAGCATGGTCTTCTCTCCAGAGACCACTAGATTTTCTCCTCCATTTTCAGCAACCATAGAACTATTGCACCCGTCAACAACAGTATTACCTTGCAGCTTGTACAGAGTTCCAATCTGAACTCCCCGCATCAATACTAGTGCTCCTCGAACCATCTTGCAGGTATCCTTCTCGAACACTACCTTTACACCTGCATCATCCAACTTGCTTACAGAAATCAGATTTCTGGCCAATGCAGGAATATGCAGAACACCCGGAAGGGTTCTAACCCTTCCACCTTGCAACTTCAACTTACTTTTCCGTGACCAATGATTCTAGCCTTCCTATCATCTCCTAAGAAGACATCACCACCATCGTATTTCTCATACTCGCAGAACCACTCTCTATGGGGAGTGAAGTGAAAGGATGCACCTGAGTCAATTAACCATGCCTCATGATCTACATGTGTACTTGAAGAAGCCAAGTACACATCCCCACCTTCATCTGAGGTGGTTTTCGCCTCTGCAGAAGGAGCATCATCAGATCCCTTTCCTTTATCAGGAGCTTTAGATTTACACTCCCTTCTGAAGTGCCCTTCCTTTCCGCATTTCCAGCACACCACCTTTGTAGGTTTTCCTGGAGATTTAGATCTCCCTCTAGATTTAGATCTCCCACTCGATGACTTATTTTTGTTTCTGTTCTGGGACCGTCCTCGTACAGACAAGGCATCACCATTCTGCTTGTCCATATTTTTCCGTCTCATCTCCTCTGTCAGTAAGGCTAAGACTATTTCATCAAACTGCAAAGCAGTTGCATTGCTACCTATTGCAATAACCAGACTATCCCACGAATCTGGTAGAGAACACAACAAACTGATGCACTTATCTTCATATGAAATTTTAATATCAACAGATGATAATTGACTTACCACAGTGTTAAACACATTCAGATGCTCTGTCACCGAGTCTCCATCTTTCATCCTCAGGTTATACAGCTTTTTCCGCAGGAATAGTTTATTCACCAGAGACTTAGATTGTTACAAAGTCCCTAACTTGTCCCCAGAGAGCCTTCGTCGTGCTTCCCTGGATACATTTAGCATACTGAATCTAGGAGACACGCATTGTATTGTGCTCTTTGCCTGTCGATCAGCTTCTTCCATTCTCAGTCGATCACTTCCTGTAGGTTTTAGTTACCCGGAATCTACCCAATCCCACTTGATCTTTATCCACCACAGTCCTCATCTTGATTTCCAACTCAAAACTCTAACCATTGAACTTCTCAAATCTATTCTTCTCGCTGCTGCCCATCTTCTTTCACCACCAGAATCGATCTCGCAGATTCTCCCACTAAAATAGGTTCTTACCACAGGCCCGAGCGAAAACCCTCAGACAACAAAGGCGTCACTTGAAGCCAAAACAACTCTGATACCAAATGTAGGTTTTAACCAATACAGGAAATTACCTTGCATACGAATTTAAATCACTATGAAAAATAAATGCAGAAGAGCATAACACATTAAAAACATATACACAGAGATTTCCACTGGATCCCAAAACTGGGACTACTTAGCTTGATTTTTCATTATGTTCCTTTCAATGTTACAATACATATTTATACATGCCGAAGCATCCAATACCATGCACCGAAAACCATCGCATCCAAAACCATGGACCGAAAACCATCGCGTCCAAAAAACATGTGCGAAAATCATGCACAAAACCATAGGTGGGTCTGCCCCACCTAACATAGGGTCCAAAACCAAAATTTTACGGGGCGCGGCCCCGGACCCCATAAAGTGGGGTTACGGGTACCCCTCAAACCCCCTGTTAACTATGTGGAAAGAATATAACACAACCCAACAAATCTATGCATGTCAAAACCAAAGGCATGTAAGAAGCTTAAAATGATACTTAAACGGAGTAGCAAAACAAACTTCACAAGTGATTTACCTCATGATAAAATATGCATTATCGGCCCATGGGTGTGACAAAGACTTTCGATCATACCCCCTACCCTTCCGGACTGTTATTTCTCCAACCTTCAAGAACAATTCTGGGAACTCTGGGAAAGGATATCGCCTTGAAAACCATTCATGCCCTCCTTGTGGCAATCTGCTGACACTCGAAATTACTTCCTCTATGATGGGAATATCCAATCCATGCACTATAGAATGATTTCCATCCAAATTCAACGCGATTTCAATTGTGATGGCCTTTTCAAATCCTCGTAGCCTCTCAAAATACACATGCCATCCTGCATCTAAAAAAATCTGCCATACGTCTAGATTGCTCCAGACTTGCACTGTATTCTCTGGTTCATTCCTAACATCTTTCTTTCCCATTCTGTAGTTTCTATGTGGCAAAAATTGGAGTAACAACAAGACCATTGAGGAGGAGTGTCGATAGGTAAAATTGCAATGACAAGGTTGTGGTGGTGACAGTGTGCGATCCTTGTGAAATTAGGGAAGATAATGGTAAAATATGGGAAAATCCATGACAGATTATGGTAATAATGAGTGATATTATGGTAATCATTTCACAACATTGGAAAGGAACATCCATTAACACAATCGTACTTATTCAAGTACCAATGCATATGGATAATTGTGTGAAATGTAGTGGGGATCGTGGAGTGTATGCACTTAGCATAGGGTTCAATAGTGATATGACAAGTCATTATTTAATTTTAATTATGGCATCTTCGTATTTATTATAATACCCCCCCAACTAAGGGGATGGCCGTTCATAGTCATATCGAGTGATTTCAAATTAATTATTGATAAAATCTACAAATTCGATCGAGGACGTACTTGGCGACTTACCTTGATGAAGTAACATTAGTGGAGGAGTAACAACATCGAAGGGAGATACAACCCCTGAGGAGTGACAACATTTGGGGAGTAATAGAACCTGAGGAATAACAATACTGCTTGAACACTTAGTTAGAATCGCAACGGAGTAATAACACTAGAGGAGTAACAACACTGGAGGAGTAGCAGCACTGGAG
The DNA here is from genome assembly GCA_000404065.3 of Pinus taeda. Classification (NCBI taxonomy): domain Eukaryota; kingdom Viridiplantae; phylum Streptophyta; class Pinopsida; order Pinales; family Pinaceae; genus Pinus; species Pinus taeda. The sequence continues at coordinate 13,173 of APFE030411599.1, read as the reverse complement.
GAGTAACAACACCAAAGTACTTAGACAAAATCGTCATGGAGTAACAACACCAGTGAAGTACTTAGAGAATCACCATGATCAGAGTAACAACACCGGCGGAGTAACAACACCAGTTAAGTACTTAGACAAAATAGCCATAGAGTAACAACACCCGAGGAGTAATACCACCAGTGAAGAACTTAGACAAAATTTCCATGATCAAAGTAACAACATCGGACAAGTAAAAAACTAGTAAGATACCTGCAAGTAAAATAATGATAGAGTAGTAACAAAATTTTATTATATTAGATATATAGATATATATTTTTGGTGTTTTTTTTTTAGATCAGAGGTGCATAGGAAGAGCTCTCTACACTAATAATTTCAAAACCAGAATTATTAGAGAAATGATTGATAAAGTAGTCTTTAGAAGCTGGACGATGGTATAGTCTGAGGCGATGTTTGTTTACAAGCAAAGGAGTATATGCCTCATCAATGTTTATAAGTCTAACAATCTTGTTATCAAACACCTTGTCAACTTCATATGGTCCCATCCATCTAGAGAAAAATTTTCCTTTAAAATATTTGAACCAAGAGTCATAGAGCAATGCCCAATCTCCCCTTTGAAACACACTTTTTTTTATAAATCTATCGTGCCATTTAGTTCCTTGCTATTGAGTAGCAACAATATTCTGGAGAGATACCAAATAATTTTCATCCAACTCATTTAACTATTCGAGTCGGTGTTTCTGGGCTTGTGAAAGATTCAAACCTACTTCAAGGGTTGTCCTCAGCATCTTAATTTCGAATTCTGCTGGAAACAAAGGGGATTTCCCATAGACAAGCTCATATGGTGAAAATCTTGTTGTTTTTTTCCATGTCGTTCTATTTGCACATAGTGCCTTAGGAAGTTTTTTAGCCCAATTTTGGAAATGGTTTGCTACACTTTTTGTAAGAATATTTTCCAGTACCTTATTTGTGCTCTCTACTTGGCCATTCACCTAAGGGTGATATGGAGTCGTTACCCTATGCTACATCCCATATTTTTTCATAAGTCTTGCTATTAATTGTAATGTAAAATGCACCCCTCCATCTAAAATTATCTCTCTAGGAGCTCCATACCGACAAAAAAATTCTTCAAATAGGAAGTCTGAGACAACCTGTTTTGTTGCTTTCACAACGACTTTGACCTCTACCCACTTTGTCACATTATCCGTGCAAACCATTATATGGACTTTCTGATGTGACGATGGATTAAATGGCCCAATGAAATCTATATCCCATTTTTCAAAGGGTTCAAGAACTAGTTGAGGCTGTAGCGACATCTCATCTTCCCAACCAGGCTGACCCGTGTTGGCATTATGACACAGGCTTGGCAAATATGGCACAAGTATTATCCTTGATGGAAACTCACTCGATAAATCACTCAAATGACAGTTTAGGCTCACAGACTCTCAGAATAAAGAAAAAGGAGGTATATGTAGGTTCCCATTGACAAAGCCACATATACATGCAGATTCACAGACCAAAAGGTGCGTATGCATATACACACACCTTCATGCACAAAAAAGCGTGTATAGTTTGGAAAATTTGGTTTTTGGTCCTTGGTATTTGAACCTATGGTTTTGGACCATGGTATCTTGTCCGAAGTGTCGAACCCAGGTATTTGGACCTAGGTATTGGTTCTAAGTGGTTTTGGACCATGGTATTGAGTAAGGCATAAGACTATAAAAGTGGAAGGAGATCATTAGACAAAGTCACTCAAGGATTGAATATCTTATGAAGAGCAAGATCTAGAATACTAGTCATTAGGTTATGCTGCATAGCTGGATTTGAATCAAGGAGGAACTTGAGTGCTAGAAGAAGGATAAGTTCTATTTATGGGTTAAGATATTAAGGCTTGAACAGAAGTATCTTTGTGTGAATTTGATCTGTTATATTTAGTGCATGACTTGATCTATAAATCTGATGATCTGGGTATAACTGATGTTTGAATAATTGAAAAGGGTAAATTATCTTTTATAGATCTGTACGTAGGTTCAGCATAGCAAAGGCACGTATACATGCTGGTTCGATAATTGAGAACGATGTATACGTAGGTTTGGCTTAATATAACAGCGTATGCACTCAGGTTCTACATGTTGAAGTAGCGTACATCTCATAAAATATGTTTTAGCTACTTTTGTTTATTGTTGCAGTGTTCTGGGTTCAAAATTGGTTTTTGGTTACTATTATTGTATTCTGGTTACAGTATTTAGAGAAGTGATTGGTTGATTCAGTTTTGGTTGGTGCGAAGGATATTGGTTGATGCAGATACATTTGATGTTTGAATAATTTTATTGATGGATTCAGTCTGAAAATTTATGAAACGCGGTCCCTAGAAGAAAAGAAAAGGTTGTAGCCTTCTGTAGGTCAGCACCTACGTACTAGTACATCAACTAGTACAAGAGCTAAGGAGGTTGTAGCTCCCTTCCAGGAGAAGCTGGAGAACAAGAGAAGGTTGTAGCCTTCTGTAGGTAGAAGCTTGCCTACTGGTATAAGACTGCACCAGTACAGAAATATTTAAGAAAAAAAGAAGTTTCTTATTAAAATAAGATAGAGATGAATTGTAGTAGGTGGTTTTCACCAACATTGGGTTTCCACGTTATATCTTGTGTCCATGTGTGTGATTTCCTGTACTGTTTACTGCCCTTGATTATTGTTTTATGGTTCTGATACACAGATTAAGATCAGCTAACTAAATTAGAAGTCTACAGGATATACACGGTTTTCTCTAAACACAGTTGCGTATATACATAAGTTTAATTAACAGAAGTAGTGTATATCAATTTGTTTATGGAAATGAAAAATTGTTAAATTGCTAATATTGATTCACCCACCCCCCTCTCAGTATTATTTCCAACAATTGGTATCATAACAAGTCCTTCAAAAGAAGCTTGATCACTTGAAGGAAGATATATCATCATGAACAACTACGAAAAAGAGGCATCCATCAGGCCACCAATCTTTGATGGGAGCAACTTCATATATTGGGAGGTAAGAACCAGAGCCTATCTTCAATCTCTTGGACCAAAAGTTTGGGATATCGTGGAAGGAGGACACACATTTCCAGCAGAAACTCCTACAGATACGGCAGGTAAAAAGTAGTATGAAACAAATGCAAAGGCTGTAAATACTCTATTGGGGAGTTTATCATAATCAGAATTCATCAAGGTTATGCAGCTCAAAACTACAAAAGAAATATGGGACAAGATCATTCTAAGCTATGAAGGAGACGATCAGGTAAACGTGCAAAACTACAATCTCTCAGAATTCAATATGAAACTCTCAAAATGCACAATGATGAAAGTGTAGCTAATTATTTCCTACATATAGATGAGATTATTAATCACATGAAAAACTTGGATGAAGAAATAAAAGAAGTTACTTTAGTTGAAAAGGTTCTAAGATCTTTGTCTTCTAAGTTTGAATGAAAGGTTTCTGCCATAGAAGAAAAGCAAAATCTTCAGAGTATTACCATGTCATAGCTGCACAGAATTCTAACTGCTTTTGAAATGAGAAAAAGAGGTCCATCAGATATGAGAGAAGCTGCATTCAAAGCTTCAGGAAAAGGAGAATACAATGAGTTAGGACATACATCAGAAGGAGAGGAAGAATCAAACATTGTCAAGAACCTTCAACGGGGTTCTGGAAGATTCAGAGGTAAGCTACCTTTCAAATGCTTTTCTTGTGGAAGAGTCAATCACTATGCAACCAAATGTCCTCATAAAGATAAGCTTGATAAAGGTAAGGAACCAGTTAAATGGAACAGAAAACAGAACAAGTAAGAAAAGCTATTATACACATGAAGACAATGATGGATTTTCAAATAGTGATGAAGATGAACATGACAATGATTATAGACTTTTGATGGATTTTAAAGATGATGATTTCTTGGATGCTATAGATGAATATGGTCTTTATGATGAAATTTCTAAACTTAAAATTTGTTTAGAAGAAAAGAGTATGATTATAGATACTCTGACATTCCAACTTGCTGAAAGGGAAAAACACAATGAAAAGTTAGAATGTGAAATTATGAGACTTAGAAAAGATATTGAGAAAACAAAAGCTCTTAATCTTAGATTTGCTAAAGGATCTGAAACTTTAGATGAGATTATCAAAGTGTATCGTTCTCGTCTAATCAAGACAGGTCTTGGATATAATGAAGAAACATCTCAAGCTCAGAAGCCATCCACCTCCAAAAGTTATCTTGATGCAGCAAGGAGAAGTGAACAGGGTGACAATCATCAGCAAAGGCATAAAGCGGATCACTAGGCAAATCGGGGTCAATCTACTTCAAGAATGAACAGAAGCTACAACCAACCATAGGTAAATCATTCTCAATTTTCCCCAAGAATGAATGTCAATGGAAACTACAATCACTTGGTTGGTAGATTTGATAATCGCGGGAATTTCTTTTAATGGCCAATGTTTCTCATGTCATAACTTTGGACATAAAGCTACTCAATGTGTTGCCTACAAGATCATCATAACTAGAGAAGCACGAAATCAAAGGAGTGTGACTAGGATCATGAAGAGGACCTACAATAAATTTTCTGCTCTTGAAAATAAAATAGAATGCTCTATTTGTAGCAACTTCAGTCATGAAGATTCTGAATGCAGAAGTAAGATTCGGAAAACACCTCAGAAGGAGCAAGCTTCATTGGGTCCCAAAACATGGAGAAATAAATAAATGCAACTAGAAACATGTGGTATAGCCTTATATGCAGAAGGACACGAAAATCAATGGTACATCGACAGTGGATGCTCGAAACATATGGCAGGTGATAAAGAAAAACTTCAGTCATATAGTGCCTTAGAAAAGGAAAGAAAAGTCTCATTTGGAAATGACACCCCTACACTCATAAAAGGTAAAGGCTCTATTCTTTTGAAAGAAAAGGTCAAAGCTGGAAATTTTATGTATGTTGATGGCTTAAAGCATATTCTATTGAGTGTTAGTCAAATGTGTGATCAAGGAAATGAGGTAGTATATTGATCAAATGGATGTATTGTTCGTGAGCTTGATAAAGTAGAAACAGTGATCAAAGGCATCATAACTCCAAATAATTTATACATACTCAAGGGAGGACAGCAACAATGCTATCTAAGCAAAAATGATGAACACTAGCTATGGCACAGAAGATTGGGGCATCTAAGCTTCCCTTAGATAAGGAAAGCATGCAAATATCAGGTTGTTCGCAATCTTCCTGACATCAAAATTCCAGACAATACAATATACAAATCATGTCAGTTTGGTAAGCAAACTAGAACACATTTCCCTGAGAAGGAAGGATTAGATAGTAAGCCGCTTGAACTTGTCCATACTGATTTATGTGGTCCATCAAGGAAAAAGTCACCTCGTGGAGAAGAATACTTCATATTGTTCATTGACGACTTTTCCAGGATGTGTTGGATAGGACTTAAGAAGCATAAAGATGAAGCTTTCAAAAAGTTCAAAGCTTTCAAGGCCTTGGTTGAAAATGAATCAGATCGCAGAATCAAATGCCTCAGCTCTAATCAAGGAGGGGAATTTACCTCGGATGAGTTTTTCGAATTTTGTGAAGAACATGGAATAAGAAGAGAATCCTCTGCTGCAAGGACTCCTCAACAAAATGGAGTGGTGGAAAGGATGAATAGAACGGTTCAACAAATGGCTCGTGCTATGCTTGATGAGTCTGGAACTCCTGCAACTTTTTGGGGTGAAGCTGCATTTGCTGCCATTACTATTGATCTGGATTTAAACAGGAATGCAACAAAATATAGAGATAGCCATATACACAAAGATGCAGCGGAAATAATACTTCATTTCATTAATGGAAAATACTGAATTATGCTTACAACCAGAAATGGAAATAAACTAGCTAGGGCGATGGTAGCTTATCTTTGAGAAGAGATGTGGTGGCTACATGCCTCCGAACTGTGTTACAATGAGGCTCGAAGGCCTATTTAGTGTTGAGAAACAATGGAAAACTCTTCACATTCCAAAACCTAACCCTAGAAGATGAAACGGCAAACTGTGGGCCCCGTTTGGATAAATTGGTACATCAACTTCCCTGGGTCGTAACTTTGGCATATGATCTTCGTTTGACGCATACAATAGCTCGTTAGAAAGATCTATCTGAGCACTACCACTTTTGGAAGAGAAACATCAGTTCATGGACCCATGTTGCCCCCAAAGTTCTGAAAAAAAAAAACGTCATTTAGGGCCTCAAAACGGCTCCAGAAGTTTAGGACCCAAAAAAACTGCTAAAAATAGTAAATTGTGCTATAATTTAGGAAACTAAAAAACTAAAAGAGACAGTTGTGGGGGTCCAAATGGGATAGGTGGGTGACCACCAACATCCACTTGGATCATTCCTCCCCCCTTAGGAAGCAATGGTCCCCATTACGTTGAGTTCCTCCCTAGGATGAGGAAGCTTCTGCTGAGCTGGGTCTCTGGTGAGTTGTTCTGCAATCTCTGATGTGTCCAAAATTTGTTGCCCACCTGAAGCTTGTGTGGTACCCCTGTGGGTGAGCAGAAGTTGTTCTTGTGTTCTGTCATGACTATATCCCTTTGCTACTGCTGCTGTGCGGAGGAACCCTTCCCAGGAGTCATGGATGTGGTGACGATCTTCCCCTTACTTTGGGAGCGAACCAGATAGAAAATGAATTTCCTAGTTTGAGAGATGAGCTTGTTGCCTTTCTTGGCAGTGATCAAAGAGGTGGCGGTAGGGGGGGCTACCTCCAGTATCCTTTATAATTAATTATCCAAATAAATAATGACAGCGCGAGGCCTTGACTCATACATAGCATGTCGCCTCCACATGTATGGTTGGCCTAATAGTACATCGCAAACATCCAGAGGTGTAACATCACATATTACCTCGTCTATGAAGGGCTTGATAGTGTAGGGAAGGCGGCACTGTTGGCGAACTTTGAGATCTCGTCCTTCATGAAGCCACCGGATACTGTACAGTTGTGAGTGTGGTATAGTTGGTAGGCCCAACCACTTCACGACCTCTGCTGAAATGAGGTTCTTTGGCTGCCACTGTCGATACTGAATTGCAGTGGCGAACCCTTCACCCACATCTGTGAGTGGAAAAGACGCTTCCCCTCCTCTGGATCTTCGGGATCATTTTTTTGGATCTTGGCAATGGCAACAGTGGCGCTGGGATCTGCATCAATGATCTGCTTCCCTTTTCCATTCCCCTTGTCGAGTTCTGGCTCAGGGTCAGAACATGCATCTAATTCGAAAGCCTTCAACTCGACGACCAGTGACTGCTTGGTTCGACACTCACTTGTGTTGTGAGTGGGGCTCTTTTGGAACTCACACCACTTTCCTATGTCCTTTTTTGACTTCGTGGTTTTGTTATTTTCTTGCGGCTTCAACGGGTTGTCTTGGGTCACCCTGCCTTGGCTTTGTCCTTTGGTCTTCGGATTTGCAGATCCAAAGTCTCGCTTCTTCTATTTGAACTTTTGCTCGATTTTGATAGCATATCAATATGTTGTGCCAAGTGAGGAGATGTTTAGGAACTCCATTTCTTCCTGGATGTATCTGTGTAGGCAGTGTGGTATTTGAGTACCAAATGCAGCTTAGAATCTTTGATACCCAACTATGTGTGAAGGGTATGAAAATTGTTTGTGAAATCTTGCACATCTTGTTCTCGTCCCTGTCACAGTGTGGTCCATTTGATGTATTTTTCCTCATAGCTTTTGATAGGGTAGTATTGCTCCTTGATGGTATCTCAGAATGAATTCTAGGTGGGTGAGGCTGAAAATAGTGAGCCGGTATTTTCATCCTTTTGCTTGTAGTAGGTTTCCCACCAGTCCTTGACGTGGGGGGTTGCACTGAGGAGAGCGAAAACAATCTTTTCCCGACTCGAAAATTCATGAACAGAAAAATAACCCTCTAACAAATTTAACCATTTATCTATGGCATCTGCATCTATCTAACCCTCAAATATGGGGATTTCAAAATGAACTTGTACCTTAAACGATGTGGCATTTCCAGAGTAGCTTTTGGAAGTCGATGCGTTGCCTCTGGGTAGCCGCTGAAGGATCTGGGAAAAGTTGTCCATCATCGCGTTCCATTGTCGCTCGAGAGCTTCTTCAAGCAAGATTTTGATAGGATCTCCTGCCCCCTCGTCTATCCATCATGGGAGGTCATCGAGATTTGTGAGGCTAGTCTTGTAAAGGTTCGACCAGTTCAAGCCCTAACTCCTTATATCCTGACCTCGTTGGGGACATGCAAAGAAAAACAGAGAAAAAGGAGACCACTCTGATACCAATGATCCGGATTTAAATAGGAACGCAACAAAATATAGAGATAACCATATACACAAAGATGCAGCAGAAATAATACTTCATTTCATTAATGGAAAATACTGAAATATGCTTACAACCAGAAATCGAAATAAACCAGCTAGGGCGATGGCAGCTTATCTCTGAGAAGAGATGTGGTCGCTACATGCCTCTAAATTGTGTTACAATGAGGCTCGAAGGCCTATTTATTGTTGAGAAACAATGGAAAACCCTTCATATTCCAAAACCTAACCCTAGAAGATGAAACGCCAAACTGTGGGCCTTGTTTTGGTAAATTGGTACATCAACTTCCTCGGGTCATAACTTTGGCATATGATCTTTGTTTGATGCATACAATAGCTCGTCAGAAAGATCTATCTGAGCACTACCACTTTGGGAAGGGAAACATCAGTCCATGGACCCATGTTGCCCCCAGGTCTCCCAAAAAACGTCGTTTAGGGCCTCAAAACGGCTCCGGAAGTTCAGGACTCGAAAAAACTACTAAAAATAGTAAACTATGCTACAATTTAGGAAACTAAAAAACTGAAAGAGAAAGTTGTGGGGGTCCAAATGGTATAGGTGGGTGGCCACCAACATCCACTTCGATCAACTATTCTCAACAAAACAAACGTCCGGGTAAACAACACTCAAACTCCTCATGAACTTTGGCATGGTAAGACTCCTACTGTAAAATACTTCAAAGTTTTTGGAAGCAAATGTTACATCAAAAGGACTGATGAAAAGCTTGGCAAGTTTGAACCTAGAGAAGATGAAGGCATTCTCCTTGGGTACTCTTCCCGAAGTAAAGGATATAAAGGTTGCAATAAAAGACTTGGAAAAATTGTTGAAAGTACTGATGTGGTAGTTGATGAAGCAGGCAACAATCCAAAACAGATAAAAACTGAAGATTTTGAAGATGATGAGGACTATCCTTCAAAATCAAATCAGACTAATGTTGAGGAAGAAACTTATGAGGCACCAGAAGAACATATAAGGGTAGAAGAATAAACTCCATCTAGGTATGTCCAGAAGAACCATCCAAAGACTCAAATTTTGGGGCAGAAAGAGGCAGGTGTACAAACAAGAAGAACTATTACAGAAGCTTCAAGATATCTAGCATTGCTCTCCTCCATCGAACCATGAAATATAAGTGAAGCATGCAAAGATGAATGCTGGGTCAAGGCCATGAATGAGGAACTTGAGCAAATTGAAAGAATAGCACTTGGGGATTGGTTCTCAGACCTAATGATACGAATGCCATAGGGACCAAATGGATATTCAAAAACAAGCTGAATGAAAATGGAGATGCTATTAGAAATAAGGCCAGACTTGTTTGTAAAGGGTATGCTCAAAAAGAAGGTATAGACTTTGAAGAAAATTTTGCACCGATTTCCAAACGTGAATCCATAAGAATGTTCTTTGCTCTATCTAGCTTTCATAAGTTCAAAGTATATCAAATGGATGTGAAATTTGCCTTTCTAAATGGAGACTTAGAAGAAGAAGTGTATATTGAGCAATCAGATGGATTTGTCCTTGGAAATGATCCAAAACTTGTATGCAGACTCAGAAAGGCTCTCTATGGTCTTAAATAGGCTCCAAGAGCTTGGTATTCTTGTCTGGACAAATACCTCCATCAACAAGGTTTTTCAAAAGGATCAACAGACAACAATCTATATATAAAAATTGACAATGATAAATTGTTAATACTTGTTGTGTATGTTGATGATATCATCTTTGTTAGCAATGAGGAAGCCATGAATCAAAACTTTGCTTTGGTGATGCAGAAAGAATTTGAAATGTCCCTACTTGGTGAGCTCACATATTTTCTTGGTTTGCAAGTCCAACAAAACAAAGACGGTATATTTCTATCACAAACCAAGTACCTCAAGAAGATCTTGAAGAAATATGGCATGGAAGATTTGAAACCAGTATGTACCCCTATGGTAATAGGGTGTAGCCTCAGCACAAATGATGAATCAGCAACAGTACATCAAGCAACCTATAGATCCATGATTGGCAGTCTACTCTATCTGACAGTACCCGACCAGACATCATGCATGCAGTAGGAATAATTGGAAGATTTCAGGCAAATCCCAAAGAAGCACACCTTCAAGCAGTTAAAATTATTTTCAAATATCTTCAAGGAACACAAAACTATGGCTTATGGTATCCTAGAGAAACAGATCTCACACTTCATGCATATATAGATGCAGATTTGTCCGGAAGAGTGGATGACAGAAAAAGCACTAGTGGTGGTGCATTCTTTATGGGTTCTAGATTAGTATCTTGGTTCAGCAAGAAACAAAGTTCAATTAGATTATCTACAGCTGAAGTAGAATATGTGGTAGTTGCATCTTGCTGCAAACAACTTCTTTGGATGATGCAAAGATTGCAAGACATCCAAATCACTTGTACTCCACCTATCTTCATTTTATGTGATAATACAAGTGCGATCAGTATTTCAAAGAATCCAGTCATGCATTCAAAGACCAAGCACATACCTATCAAATATCATTTTCTCCGGGAACAAGTGCTTGAACAAAAGGTCGAATTGGAGTATGTTCCCTCCAAGGAACAGATTGATGATATATTCACCAAACCACTACCCAAGGAGACATTTGAATACCTTAGACAGAAGCTGGGAGTAGTTGATGCATCATCTTATTGTTGACACTTATCTGTTTCAAATAAAAGTGGTTGTACGCGAGTTTCATGAAGATCATCTGTGTACATACGCTAGTTTCTATGGATACAGTCGCATATATGTTGGTTTTGAAGAAAAATAGTGGGCTAGACTGAGGATTAAAAGAGTCTGATATGGGTCTGACAGAGACCATCTAGCACAAGTCCAGGGGGAGCATATACTTCTAATAATGCATTGTTGGCATTATCTTAGAAGATCTTGGTACAACTTCACAATTGTTTTTTATTCAAGTGGAATAGGTGTAGAGGGAGATCATGGATGATGGTCCGGATGGTGATTGACAGATGCTACTGATGATAGTTGCTGATGACTATCATAGTCTTGTCTTAGATATTTGGTCTCTATGTCATGTATTTCTTTTATTATCAAGGTCAAGTAATGACCTATCTTGTTTCCCCACTATGCCTGGGATGGATGATGTAATGTTCTTGTCTTATCATGTATAAACTTTTGGTGTATCCCCACTTGGATGGGTGGATGAGTCAATCTTGGTATATCCCCACTTGGTTGGGATATGGATGTATGTATGAGTTTTTGGTGATAGGGAGGTCATTTATGATGTATAGAGTCATGCTCTTCTTGTAGAACATCTTTTTGTAGACCTTCCTTACAGTCCGGAGGAGCACACTTCAGTAGAGTAGAGATTTCAGCATGTACTCAGGGGGAGCATAACCCTTTTCCCTTGATGACAAAGGGGGAGAATGACTTTGAATAACTTGGGGTTGCCATCAATTACAAAGGGGGAGATTGTTGGCATTATGACACAGGCTTGGAAAGTATGGCACAGATATTGTCCTTGATGACAACTCACTCGGCAAATCACTCAGATGACAGTTTAGGCTCACAGGCTCTCAGAATAAAGGAAAAGGAGGTATAAGTAGGCTCCCGTTGACCAAGCCGTGTATACACGTGGATTCATAGACCAAAAGGCATGTATCCGTATACAAGCACTTTCATGCACAAAAAAGCACATACAGTTTGGAAAACTTGGTTTTCGGTCCTTGGTATTTGAACCTATGGTTTTGGACCATGGTATCTCGTTCGAAGTTTCGAACTCAGGTATTTGGACCGAGGTATTGGTTCTAAATGGTTTTGGACCATGGTATTGAGTAAGGCCTAAGACTATAAAAGGGGAAGGAGATCATTAGGCAAAGGCACTCAAGGATTGAATATCTTATGAAGAGCAAGATCTAGAATATTGGTCATTGGGTCATGCTGCATAGCTGGATCTGAATCAAGGAGGAACTTGAGCGCTAGAAGAAGGATAAGTTCTATTGATGGGTCAAGATCTTAAGGCTTGTGTTATGTAAAAATTAGTTAATTTTAGGTTATTGATTAATTTTAGGTTTAGTTGGCTGAAAGGGCACGATCATAAGATCATGCCCTTTCCCAAAGGGTGTCCATGGCGATATTTAAGCCAGGAGCCCCATTGTAATCAGATATCATCTATCTATTCATTTATAATAAAGTATATATATATATATATATATATATATATATAGTATATTATATATATATATTATATTATATATATCCAGAAGTTTTATACTTCATTGGTATCAGAGCTAGTTGCTCCTCGGACTCTGTTGTTGTTTGACCCCAGTGTGCACCTAGTCGCCAATTTCCCCGCCCTCTTATCCGTCGTCAAACCTGCAGCCGTCCCCACTCTCTTCTCCATCGTTAAACCGCACCTGTTCCCTGCTCTCTTCTCCATTTTCAAACCCTCTACTTCTACGTGCCCTTGTTGTTTTCAGGAATTTCCACCCGTTGTTGTCACTCCAACCGCAGGTACTACTATCGTTCTGAAACACCAAACAAAAAGTGCGTGTGGGCTAAGGGTATTCTGCCTGGAGTGATACCTGGATCATTGGTAGGTGATACGCTGAAACATCGGTGGGAAATTACAGAGGGTACGCTAAACCATCGGTAAAGTCTGCGTTCTTTTTTTCATCTGCCGTGACCTGCGTCATTTTTCATTGCAGTGAGCTCTGCGATGATATCCATTCGAAAGGTCGGTCTGAAACTTTAAATTAGTTATAGCTTAACTCTGCGGTAATATCCACGGTCGTGACGGTCAGAAACCTTAAATTTGTTATAAGCTTGACGTTATATAGTTATAAGCTTGACGTTATATAACCTAATCTATATATTATATATAAAACATATAT
>APFE030411582.1:0-188638 GCA_000404065.3 Pinus taeda | reverse complement strand
TAAAAAATAAAGAGGTACTTGCCAGAAATGGTGGGGTAAAAGAGAGAAAAGTAAGTCTGTTTGTCACACTTTGTAACCACTCTTGAACACGACACTTTTATTCACCTGGGTTGGGAAATCCTTTACCTAACAGTTGATCAAACCACATTGAAAGTCTTTAGCCAGTTTCTGGCTATTAACTTTGGGTCAATTGTCACCAAACCATCTGTCATGTCGTTATGTGTTCAAGAGGTCAGTGCAAATAAGCCATTCATCTGCAAAATGTCTATCATCCATCTTGACCATCCCTGAGTCAGTCCTTGCAACTAAATTTCTTCAACTTGATCTATGATTTCGTGTTGTGAGCTTGCCTACGACGGATCGCTTTCTATCGACTTCAACTCATTATCTAGAAAGATGATCTAGAAATCGTCAGTACCTTGAGATATGCATGCCTCAATGGCAGGTTTTTCACCTTTGACGACAGTTTACATCATCGACTTTCGATCAAAGGATTCCGTGACATGTTCGACATTGACACATCTTATCACATCTCATGGATTGTACTGAGTACTTTGAGAGCCATTTTCATTATTGGTGGTTTCTCTCACACTTGTTAACAGTTTACATCATTGACTGGTAATCAAGCGATTTCTACCATGTTTGAATTCGACATTTGCTTATTGCAAATTACCTTTTGGCCTTAAGAATTTCAGCGCAACTTTTCAAAGAGCCATGTCTTACGCTTTTCATGATATAAAGCACATTGTGCAACCCTATCTCGATGACTTGCCTGCTCATTCATTACATTGAGCTGATCACCTCGTCCATTTACAAGCAATCTTTATGAGGTGTAGGCATTATCGAATTCGGTGGAATCCCCACAAGTGTGTGTTCTGTATTGAAATGGGTCGATTGCTGGGATTTGTAGTTTCTAAAGTCGGCATTCGCGTTGATCCTTCGAAGGTCGAAGCTATCATCAAATTGCCTCCTCCTTTGAGTCTTCGCCAACTCCAAAGTTTGCAAGGGAAAGCAAACTTTTTACGCTGATTTATCCCTAACTACGCCGAGATCACAAAAGGTTTTACCCGGTTGTTGAAACAGAATACTTCATTCTTTTGGAACGAGATAGCTGAGAAATCTTTTGATGCGCTAAAACACGCGTTGACCCATGCACTGCTGTTGCATCCTCCCAACTACAACCAGGACTACTTCTTGTATCTCGCCGCTTCCTATTCCACCATCGGAATGGTGTTAGTTCAGGAAGATGAATTAGGTACGGAACATGTGATATATTACCTTAGTTGCACATTAAATCCAACTTAGCTAAAATATTCACATGTGGAGAAATTGGCATTGGCAGCTGTTCAAGTTGTCCAACATTTTCGTCATTACATTTTACTACGCAAAACTACAGTTATTTCCGATTGCAACCCTATGATCTATATTTTGACCAAGCAATTACTGGGGGGCAAGTACTCCAAATGGATTGTCATCTTGCAGGAGTTCGACGTGGAATTTGAGAAATCTAAGTCAAAGAAATCTTAAGTTTTTGCGGAATTAATGTGCGACTTCCCGTGTGTTGACATGGAAACTGTGGCGGAGGAGCCCATTGCGGATGAATCCTTGTTTCTAATCAGCACTTTAGATCCGTGGTACAGGGATATCATCATTTATCTCTAAACCCAAACCTTTCGGCCAGATATTTCACGATTCGACCGTCGAAAAATCCGATTCCAGTCCCAACAATTCAAAATTATTGGAGATACTCTTTATTGCCGTGGGGCGGACTCTATTTTTCGACGTCGTTTGACTCATGAGGAAGCTGAAAGGGTCTTAAATGACTGTCACTTTGGATCGTGTGGCGGTCATATGTCTGGGTATGGCACTACCCAAAAGATATTGCGCGTTGGCTATTTCTTGTCGTCTATGTTTAAAGATTGTATTATTGCGGTCCAAAAATGCCACAATTGCCAAATTTTTTATCGAAAGATGCGCGCTCCACCTGCTCCTCTTCACCCTATAATTGTCGTTGGTCCTTTTTCCAAATGGGGTATTGATTTTATTACATGTAACCCTCACTCGGCCGAGGGGCATGCGTATATTATCCTTGCGGTAGATTATTTTACTAAGTGGGCCGAGGCGATGCCTACATTTGAGGCAGACGAGAAAACAGCTGCAATTTTCGTATTCAATCATATAATTGCTAGGTTTGGTGTTCCACAAGAGATTATCACTGATCATGGGCATCATTTTCGAAACGTTATGATGACTGAACTTACAGGCCAGCTTGGCTTGAATCACGATAGTTCAACTCCTTATTATCCACAAGCGAATGGCCTCGTTGAAGCCATCAACAAAGTTCTAGTCATCATGATCCAACAAATCATTGGGATTCGTCGGTCGAATTGGCATAACATGCTATTTTCAGTGCTGTGGGCATATCGAACCTCAGTTAAAACATCAACAGGGTTCACTCCTTTCCAACTAGTTTATGGTTTGGAAGTTGTGTTACCTATTGAGTGCGAAATCCCGTCATTGCGAATGGCCATTGAGTTACTTCCAGCTACTTCCGAAGAGGAAAGACATTTGTTATACTTGGCTCAGCTAGACGAGAATCACCGTGATGCTGCATTAGCGATTGAATCTCATGCCAAACGTATTAAAACTTAGTATGATCGAAATGTGACCCCTCGAAAATTTTCGGAAGGAGATCTAGTCCTTTTGTACAATCAAGCAAATGATAAATTAGGCGCTGGAAAATTCGTGCCTATGTGGCATGGTCCCTTTGTTGTCAAGCGAAAGCTAGCAAAAGGGGCCTATGAATTGGTAGACTTTGACGGGGTCTCTTTAGGTAAACCCAGAAATGGTCTTTACCTGAAGAGGTATTATGCTTAAAACGAGTGTGAAGATTTTTTTTAGTTAGGTTAGTTTTTCCTTCTAGCTGGTGTGTTTTAGAATAAAAGTGTGCTTAGCTTAGAGAGTGAGTTTTTCGTCGTTATTCCTGCTTATCTTGGTTTTACGTTTGATGTCGCAGATTTCGATGCCTCTCCAAACATACATTGGTTTCGCTGATGGTGCTTGTCATAGTACACGGAATATTTCTTCTGCAGCTTGGGTTATCTATTCACCCTCTGACGACTTGGTATCTATGCATGGGGTAAGCCTCGGTCAAACAACAAACAACATTGCAGAGTATAGTGCAGTGATTGACTTATTATCTGAATCTATTTCATTTGGGATTCGGAGTTTGATAGTGAGGTTAGATTCTGAACTCGTTGTATTACAACTTAATAGAGTATACGCCATTAGAAATCCAGTTTTATTAAGATTAATTTTGAGAGTGCTACTCTTGGAACGTGAATTTGACTATATTGAATGTCAGCATATTCCAAGATCTTTAAATACATTAGCAGATGCAATTGCTTCTCAAATGTTAAGTAGACATGTGCGATAATCATACAAGTAAATTTAAAAACATTCCATAACATGTTTAACAAGACAAGTTGGTAATAAAGATATCATATATATAGGAGTGTGTCAAAATAATACATCGTCCTCGATCATAGGTTGAAAAACACCTTATGATCGACAAAAATGATAAGTACAAAAAAAACAAATATTTCATATGTGACTACAATAGGCGATCATCCCATCACTGGTGATGATCTCGATACGAAACCACTGCACGGGCCACCTTACAAAGGAACCTCCTAAAAGGTCATGGGACTCCAATCACATAGCACTGAAGTCGACGAGGGATGTCATCTATACTGGTCTCGGGCATGTCCCCTGTCAGGTGCTCTAAATGGCTCTCCAGCTCGGCTAAGGTCTCTGCTGATTCGTCCTGTGGGGCTGGAGCCGGTGCAACTGGTTGTTTCCTCTCGTAAGGCCGGAGAGTGGCTGGTTGCCGTGGGCCCACATTTGCATTTGAAACTTTTTACTATCAGTTTTGGGACAATATAAAAACAACAAAAAATTAAAATTAGGAAAATGTTGAAAATGATTTTACCTGCATCATCCCATTGCTATCCTGGCGGAAGAGCCATGTCTGGGTCTCCACGAAAATCAACCCCAGCATAAGGGAAGTCCTGAATAGCAAAAACCTGGTTTTCCAACCATTGGAAATACTCAGGTTTGAACCGAATGACCTCGGTCCCCTCATCAGGATGACGGGCCATAACTGCAACCCGTCGCATCAATTTGCGCTCTCGAGGAAGCCTAGCTCCAACAGTAAGCTGTTGTGGGATCAGCATCGGAACCCTCTCCAGGCCAAAACTCACAACTATAGCCCCATAACCAAAGGTCTTTAGCTGTCCGTTTTTGGCCCTGGTCAGTTGGCCCTTCACATTGGCCAACACAGCATCACACTAGTTGAAAATGGTGCCTCAAAAGCAATCAACTGCCATCCGCATCTGGGATCCGGTGACAACGTGTAGCGCTGCACTGCCGCAGAGTCTGGTAACTGTGAATGCTATAACCATGAGTTCAGGAAGGGATATGGTTTTGATATCTATCCCTTTGTCTTGGTTCTGGACATTGCAAAACTCTAGGCGGAGGCTCTCAACAGATTGGCCACCTGCCCTGGGCCCAAATAAAGTCAAGTCTTCACCCCTCCTGGGCAAACCGGTCAAGAAATATATGTCAGCTGGCTCGATTTGGAGCTGGTGTCCACCAATAAAGAAGCATTGTTCCTGTATACTCCATCTATCAACCAACCACTGCAAAAAGTCCACCTAGGCCCTCATGCTAGGTATGGCCCAGAACTTGTACAAGCCACATGCCTTCAATGCATCGATCGAAGGTTGATGATTCATCGCGGCAAGGTCCACATCCTCGTGCTCCCGTTCTCGCCAATCAAGCATGATGTATATCCTGCAATCAAGTAAAAAGGTGAATTAGAATATGCAAAATTGATTTCATTGGCTATTTTTTGAGTTAGTTAGGTTTTTGTAAACCTATGCGCAGGGTACGCACCCCCTTGTTTGGGACAGTGTGTGGGGTCCGTACCTTGCCTTCACGGCAGGTGCGTACCCCGACCTTTTTGCCCATTGCAAAAAAGTTGGGGTACGTAGGTCCCCTGTGGTAAACCTACGACCCCCGCACGCGGGTTTCTAAACCTAAAAACCTCCTAAAAACAAAATTTAAACCCTAAAAAACAATTTTAAACGGACAAAAATGAAGAGTAGGATGATGTGGATTACCTGGAGGAGACGGCGTTCGATTTCGACAGACGGATTTTCCGCAATCTTCGCAGGAAGTTTCTGGTCAAAAGCCCTTTTTTCTCACCCAAATCTCAAATGGTAAAAATGAATGGTAAAAAGTCTTTTATATAAGTTTTTTGGGTAAATAAATTCTAAATTTGTTTATGTTTCACTTTAAAAAGATGTTTTTTGCAACATTTTAACCTATTATTAAACAGGTATGAGTAATGTTTGAGTTTTTATTCAGGATAACAGATTTTCAGGCGAAATCAATCATTTTCAACAAAAAACCATTAGAGTCATCTTTAAGCTCTTTTCTGACTCCTAAAACATGAAAAGATTGTCAAGTTTTCTTTTTAAGCTCATTAAAACAGAACTAAAAAGACAGTCCTCTTACAGCCCTTTGTTGACCGTAAAAACACGAAAAGGTTGCCGGGTTTTTGTCATTTCAAATTCGATATTGGTCATAAAATGACGTGTCATTGATCGCTTTTTTACTTTTTCGAATCAGAGGCACTAATTACGAAAAGTACTCCTTGGTCGTAAAAGATCAAGCGGTTCTCTCAAGTATCATTTTATACTTTTTCGGGCTTGGGAGACACAAATTTACGAAAAAGTCAACCTTGGAGTCTTCTTAAGTTTTTTCAGACTCTCTAAAAATGAAAAACGCCGAGTTTCTCCTATACTGGACTCGTTAAATTTCACAGTAAAGGACCTGTTCTATTACAAACAGGAACGGACCACTCCTTCTTAGGGTTCGCATTTAAACTAAGTTGGACTCATCCGAAGGGTGAGCTTATAATCAAGCATATGTTATCCTCCTCAAGCTTGTAAAAAATAAAGAGGTACTTGCCAGAAATGGTGGGGGAAAAGAGAGAAAATGAGCCTGCTTGACATACTTTGTAACCACTCTTGAACACGACACTTTCATTCACCTGGGTTGGGAAATCCTTTACCTAACAATTGACCAAACCAAATTGAAAGTCTTCAGCCAGTTTCTAAGTATTAACTTTGGGTCAATCGTCACCAAGCCATCTGTCGTGTCGTTATGTGTTCAAGAGGTCCGTACGAATAAGCCATTCATCTGCAAAAATATCTGTCATTCCATCTTGACCATCCCTAAGTCAGTCCTTGCAACTAAATTTCTTCAAACTTGATCTATGATGTCGTGTCGTGGGCTTGCCTACGACGGATCGTTTTCTATCGACTTCAGCTCTTTATCTAGAAAGATGATCTAGAAATCGCCAGTACCTTGGGATCTGCTTGCCTCAATGGCAGGTTTCTCGTCTTCAACGACAGGTTGCATCATTGACCTTCGATTGAAGGATTCCATGACATGTTTGACATCGACACATCTAATCACATCTCATGGATTGTACTGAGTACTTTGAGAGCCATTGTCATTATTGGTGGTTTCTCTCACACTTGTTAACAGTTTATATCATCGACTGGTAATCAAGTGGTTTCTACCATGTTCGACTTCGACACATTTATTCACATGGATAGAATCGTACTATTTCGAGGAGTAGAAATGAAGACCCTGGATCTAGTTTCCACCATCCAGGCTGTGAGGAATTTTATATTCATTATGTTGTAGACTATTCATAAATAGATGGCTGCGTCCATACTCTGTCTACATGTGTCTATACTTGTGATGTATTACAAGATCATTCCTATATCAGAGCAGTAGTTAGTTTTCTAGTCAGTTTTCAGTTTCCTAGTCAGTTTTGATCTGAGTATGGGAATGCCTACCTCAGCGATGATATGATCTCATATATATATTTTTCACTTGAATGTTTTTACAAGTTCCAACCAAGGTCTCTGCAAGATAATCCTCGAAATGATAAATTACTTCACTCTTCTTAAATGATAAATGAAATCCTCATCTACTACAAGCTTCACACTTTAGGGGGCAATCTTTTACACAAAAATATCGTCACCATGATTATTTGCAGTTAGTATGGGTCTATCATCACTTATACTAGCCTCCTAAGCAAGTCTCAGACCTTAGTTCTTCATGTCAAGCTTTGCAAAAGAGAGAAAGACATTGAAAATCAATATTACTCTGGTTCTGCACTTTCTCCTACTTTTACCTGCGGACCCGCATCCTTTGTTCATAATACCTTCGTACCTGCACGCTTTGTCTGTAAAGGGGTGGGTGCGTACCCCTGTAAAAGTAAAAAAGGCGCAAGTTTATCTTAAAAAACTCACTTTTGGGTTAATTCTAGATGTTTCTAGAAGAATTTTGACGTGGATTGTTAGCTCCAAAGTGGTTCATGCATCCCAAAAGAGAAGGAGCTAATCCCTTGATAGGAGGAGCTATCCCTTTGAAGGAGGGATTTATCCCTTTGAAGGAGGACCTAGTAACTTTCCTCCATTGCACTATAAATTAAGGCATTGGGACAGTTGCTAGGGAGGTTAGAAGCTGAACATTTTGATTTATAGAAAAGGTTCTACATGGTATCAGAGCTAGCTGATTTGTAGAAAAAATCTACAAAATTCTACACACAACCTAAGGGAGAAGCTAGGGGGAGATCCAAAGACATGAGCACTGGCCAAGGCATGAAAAGAAGAAAAGCGGAAAACCGTAAAGGATCCTCAAAATTGTTCCAAGGCAAGAGCTCATTTGGGTGTGGAAAGAAGAAAAATTGGAAAAGCTCAAAATTGATCTAAGGTGGAGCACAAGGAAAAAACCTCAAATTTCATTATAACATGGAAAACCCCAAAAATCCAATGTTTTTGGACCTTCACCTTAGTTAATGGATAAACATTTCATTGTCAAATGGCAATCTGACTACCACCACCTTGGCATACCAGAGACTTTACAATGCACAAGTTCATGATATTTTCTGATATTCTAGTGTATTGGAGCCCCTACTCAAGCCCCTGGTCACATAGGTTCTAAGGTGCAGCACGTAAGTGCTAAGCCCCTCCTTGGAATATCAACATATCGATATTGACAAAGGAAGAGTTCATGGGATTCATCAATATCCTAGTATGGAGTAGCTCCTAGTTATGCCCCTTGTCATGTGGTGATAATGTATAACACATGAGGTCCTAAGCTCTCGCCATATCAAAATATCAGCAAAATTCTTTAGTTCTTGTGATTTTTCCCCATATTTGACATATACAACCCCTAGTCACAACTTCAGCGATATGGGTGCTAATGTGTAGCACCCGAAGGCTAAGAGCCCTTGGCATATTGACATATCATCATTGTAGCAAAAAGTGAAGGTTCTAAAATTTTTAAATATCTGAGTATAAATTGCTCCTAATAATGCTCTTGGTCATGAAGATTCTAGTTATATCACTAAGGACTTAGTTCTACCGACACATTAAGAACTAGAGGTTTCTAAGGACAACTTGTGTAGAAAACAACCAATATATCAATATGATTTAGCAAAGTATTATGTTATAGCCCATGATTGCAGGGTGCTTAGACTTTAGCACCTAGAGCTAAAGGCCTTCAAAAATGTCATTTTCCAATGTTAAATGATTTCAAGTTTTTCATGATCTCCTGATAAAAAGCGAAATTTGTAGTTTTGGACCTCAAATGCCCCCTGCCACAATATGATTTAAAGTGAGTATTGACAAGGAAATTTGAGGTTTATCTCTCATCCACTTAATAAAATTTATTCTTCGATACACTAATAGAAAATCTATTATGCTCCATGATTGGATATATGATGTCAAAATTATATGCATAAGCACTAAAGTGAAAAGGTTAGATTGAAGGGAGCTCTAATATACTAAATTATAATAAAGTTATTGAGCTAGCATAATAAGCACTTGGGCACAAGACATAGCTATATGAGAGGAATAGCTTATAAAGGAACTACTGAGGTAGTTCTTCTTAAGATATTGCATAAATCGCTTAGTTGGATAATTGCCAAGTTTGAAATACTGGGTTAAAGGAAGCACCAAAATAAAATATGAATTACGTTTTAAAAGTGTAGATTTGATTAGTGGGTGTGAAGAAGCACCATATATGAAATTATTTCATTGGTAAAAGGAATGTTGAGTGATAAAAGAGTTACAAAGAACAAATTCCTGCAAAGTCTACAACTTTAGGAGTTGGGATTTTAAGGAACAACCAGGTTCTAGGAAAAGGTCTGATGACGTAACTGTAAAAATTCAAAAAAGAAGATTCTACCAAAGAAGAAAACATTACATATAAAATATATAATGACGTGATTACTAAAACTTAGAAAGGAAGAGTGGACCAAAGAAGAAAATAATTATAGATCAAAGATCCCAAGGGGTTGATGTATTTTGTAAGTTGGTCCCTACAAAGAAGTGGATGAGATTGGTGTCTCATATAGGTTGGTGCCTACAAAGTAGTGAAAAGGATTGGTGTCTCTGGTGGGCTAGTGCTTTCAAATAAAAGGGGATGGATTCCTCCTATAGGTTGGTTCCTACAAACATTGTAACAATAAGTTGGTCCCTACAAAGAAAAATCAATTAAAAAAACATTTTTGGTTTTCTCCCTATATAATACACATTTCCCATTCCTTTTGTATAACTACTCAATCTTGTAAGTTTGCTAAGGAGGTTATTTTACTAGCCTCCCCTTCTAGAGCCCATATTCGAGATGAATTTCCCATCATTTCCATATCATAATTAATATATGCTATGACTTTCTACCATTCTTGATGCTTGTCATTTATCCCAAAAAAGTCCACAAATTCCATAGATGACAAATCCAAAACTGCACTGAAATCAGAATAAAACAATTACTCCATCTGTGGATATTTTCTGTTCACATTCATGTCTCTGAAAATCATACCAACATAAGGAGCGTACCTATCAAACCCAAAGGAATCCACTTCTAATGTCCTTCGAAGAAATTTTCCTTAGAAATTTTTCCATGTTTTTCGAAGATATTTTCCTCAAAAATTTCTAAAATATATGAGCTTGCAATAAGGTTGAGATCTAGGCTCCAATTTTTCATCGGTACAACCAAAATCGAAATTTGTGTAGTTGAGGTTAGGGAAAAACTAAGGAGGATTCAATTGCAAGGATGGTCCCAAAGCACACTGTAGATTCTACTACCATTTGTTGACACTATAATTTCCAACAGAAACTAGATGGTTTTGCTCTAAAAGCTAGAAATGGAAGAAGATCCAACTGAATTCAACCTTCGAGCAAGAGAAAAAATTTCTTGACTTATCCCTATGGAGATTTCTCACACTCTCGCATATTGGTTCAAGGGACCTTAAAGTGACAACAGTATCAAGATATTTACAACATGAAACCTTGGACTCTAAAAGAGTTTTACTAAGTGGACTGACACAAAAGTGAAGACCCCTCAACAATCTTCTGCCATCCCTAAACCTCTAATTTACCCATATGAATGTAGCTACTTGCAACGGCTATGAAATCCTAACCTATACATGAAACCATGGCCTTTACAAATCAAAAGAAACTCCTTAAGGTTCCCACATGCCCCTGATATCGCTGCAAGCTCTTGGGCCTTGAAACCCTCCACAAAAAGTTTGAGCAAGTTGAGGCTTGATAAATTGGCCAAAACATGTGGATCAGATTGCAGGGGAGGCAATATGTTTTCTTTGGGATTTCCTAGGCAACCTGTGCCCAGGTAACATGTTTTGCTTAGAGGTCGTTGTGCCTAATGTTTTGTGTGCATATGATTATTCTTGTAAGAGAATCTCCAAGCATTTATTTTTTTGTTAGGGTACCTTTCGACATTTATTTTTCTTGTTGGTCAAAGTATCTTTTGTCATTGCCAAGGTGCCTTTCTTTGTTGATGACATAGTTATGCAACCATTTTAGGTCTTATTTGCAAGCTTTGTTCCCTTCTTTACTTCATATTTTGCTAGGGTTGCTCCAAATTGGATCATTATATTTTTTTTATCCATCTTGATGCATTTAGAATGGAAAAATTGGAGGAATCAACTCATGGGACCATTTTTATTGGCGGGACCCAGTTTGCGAAACGAGGTTTGAAACCTTTCAGGAGCATTTTGAGGCATCAAATGACATTTTTTGTTGGTAAAAATTAACCATTATGTTGTGAAACCCTTTAATGCTATTTTACATGCAAATACCTTTCAAATGGCGCAAGAAGTGTGTTAATCAAAGTCTGTATGCGAAAGTTATGTCACTCAAAAGTTGACCTTCCTATTTTCACAGCTATGATTCGGAGTGATGTCACATCAGCCCCCATTATTCATGGAACAAGGGATAGCCACGTGTTTGTGATGTAAAATACTTTAGAAGTGTATATTTTAACTCTAGTTAAGAGTTGATGTAGTCAATCTTAACCACTAGTAGACTATCGAGCTATTATAACCAGGCCACTAGGAGGAAGAGACATTCGATTCTTTCAAGAGGATTTTTTCCATAGATGAGCAAAGATAGTGAATAAATATATGAGGTGGAGCACATAGAGAGGATCTGTGTATTGTAGCAGCCCAACCACAAACATTATTTCTTTGTGCCTGTAGCCCTATTTTCTAGAGAGAAAAAGAGAGTGAAGCAACCTCACCTTCCAACTAAGTTTTCTCTCGAAAGGGTTTCCCAGAGAATATATTATTTTTTATGTGTGTATGTGAGCTTATTTTGTTGTTCTCTACTTTTCTGCATAATTTATATTCGCATGCATGCACTAATTATAGTTAAATTTGTATAACTAGAGGTTTAATAAAATTGTAGTAGCGCAGAAATTTAGAATTTTTAATATAATAATATCATATCTATTGTGACGAACTGTCATGTGGAATATCCACAATAGTTTACGGATCAAGGGTTTACCAACCCACATAGTTAAGATTGGTTTCTCGTTGTTTGGGCTATAATTGGTGCTTCCTACAGGATTCCTTGGCGAGCCTGCATGCGTTGTTACTTGGTTTTCATTAGAAATGGTGATATTTTGGTTTATATCGAATATGTAAACAACCTAATATTTAATATAAAAGATTGTTGGTTTTTTCTTTCCTGATATATATATATATACTTTTAAATGTAAATATTTGTTCTCTTTTAGCTTCTATGGGAAGCATGGTAAGTGAAGGTGTAGACTTATATACAAGCTTACACCTTCACACCCTACACACCATGTGCATGAATATAAATCATCATTAATCATCCATAAGTTTACATTGACCATAGATTTCCATCTTATATGTTTTAATGTAATATTTTTTTTTATAAAATTTATTTTCATCATTAAATTACATTATAATAAATTTCACACTTTCATAAATTATCATGTCAAAAATGTACACTTTCATTAGGTTATATACAAATTTACTCCACTTCAGAAACACTCATTAAATTTTTATTCTAAATTATTAACATAATAACATCTCTCAACAATAAGCCCCAAGGGTTAGCTTAACTAGTTGAGCTCCCATTACTAAGTACCTCACTGATTGGGAGGTCACAGGGTTAATTATCCTCGATGCCCTTGGAGTTAGGCCCAACTAGTTTGGCCGACGAGATTTGATTCCCTTTGGGGTTGATCTTCCTAGATTTTCCCATAGATGTAGCGACCACCCAATATCTGTGAACCACCATTAAAAACAACAACAACAACAACATCTCTCAACAATTAACCTATTTCAAACCATATAAAAACCATATACTATTGATTTTAACTTTAAATCCCTTTTCTTTATTTAATAACTTCTCTTCACTCTATTCAATAGAATCATATACCTTTTCTCTACCAATTTCATACTATCTTATATATAATTTGTTTTTCTTTCATATAATTTATTTTTCTTTCACCAAATATTAATCACCTCCATAATTTTACCTGGAACTAATAGGAGTCATCCCTATAACAAATTAGAATCATCCCTATAACAAATTAGACTTATGAATTAGCAAATGGGAACTTGAAGGGTTCCAAGTATTTATTGTTCTAATTTCGCATTTGTGAATCTAAGCAAGAATATTTATGGTGAATTTCTTTTATCCTCTTTCTCCATGATGAGAGGAAGAAAATAGATTGTATGTATTTATATATTTTGAATATGATAAAATCATATTAAAGTTTGGGTGGAGAAAGATAATGGAAAAATAGACATGGATATTTAAAACATTGAATTTGGTGGAGATTTCATGGAAAATGGATCTTTTCAAATGTTTGAAGTGGAGAAAGTCAAAAGTTTTACACTGTAGAAAATATTGACATTAAGTACATTTTTAAAATTTGAAAATATGCATGTATGGATTTCTCTACATGAATAATGGGGTAATAAGATAATAGTTCATAAATAAAGTTGGACCTAGGGGTAAACTATCTAATAAAAAAACACATATTTTGTTTTCATGGTGAATTTAAAATCTCAAAGTACGAGGATTTCTAGATAAGCGATAATATTTACCATAGATTTCCTGATATGATGATCAAAAGGAAATGATGTATATTTTCTATTCAAACTCCCTCATATATAAATGACCTATACATTAATTAGTAGGTATGTGATAGTTAATATTCATTCAATGTTGAGGAGAACAAATTTTGTTTATGCTCAATATGAAAACAAAGGTTATGATTGAAGCAGTTATCAAAGGACAATCTCATAAATGGTCTTGAAATTTATGGTTTTTAGGTCATGAACTCATAAAGCAATTTTCACAATGATGATGTATTTTTAATGGTTAACACTAGATATTGGTGTATCTAGCTCAATTTACAAATTCTCTTTCCAACGAGCTAAATAAGAAATAAAATGAAGAAACAACCAAAAAGTCATGGTCTTTGAAAAGGCTACCCTTTTTCATAGACAGCGCAATTTTTTCCATCTTAGCATGCACATTTAGTGCTAACATCATGTTAAGGTTAAGGATTTTACATCTTAATCTTTTTTACTCTAGACAAGATATATCCTTTAGTAGAAGTTAATGCTTTCTATTGTCCCTCAATTTGAACCCAATTAGGAATCAATGCTAATACATCTTGTGGAGGTTTAGAAACTTCTTTGCTTTATGTGTCGAACTGCTAACCCCAAGAACATAGGGGTTAACACTTCAATTGTCACAAATAACAATTGTTCTAAGTTACCTTAAATAAAGTCTGGTAATCCCCTAGATTGCCAGATTCGAGATTCATGATTAAATTAAAGATGGGGAATTAAAATAGGTTGAAGACAATAGTACACTGGAACTATTGTCTTCAAACCATGGTCCATCAACCAGGCACCTTTAACCCACAATACATACACTTTAAAATTATAGAATGAAATATTCAAAATAAAGAAATGTCAATGGAAATAACATGAGTATACATTGGGATGAAGAAACACAAATATATCAAAATGATAATAACAATAACATAAATGGTCCTTGAAAATTTGATAAGATGAAAGTGTATTAGGTCAAAATGAATAAATTTATTGCATGCATGAAAACAACATCTTCAGATTAACCTGATAACTCACAATCAAATATTGAATTTACAATGTAGGGGGTGAACCCACTAGTTGGTCAATGATCCATTATAAAAATTCAGCCCCTTGGACTACCCTAAACATAAAGTCTCCTTTGTTATAGTAAAACACCAATCGCTTCTTCCTCTTTCACTCTCCTTTTTACCCTCCTTGAAAATTAGTTTCGAAGCTCCTCATTATGTAACCATTTGTAAAAATAAACCTAGAATTAATTTATGAAATATAAAATGTATGAGACAAATAAATGGAAGGATTTAATCTCGATGTAATAATTTTGTTTTTAGTTAAGGGGAGGTTGTATAACATTAATGTTATATTCAAGTAAGATGGATATTGTGGCTTAATATAACATAGAATTAGTTAATTTAAAGATTTAATTAATATTGTAATTGCCTTTTAAATGAATATGAATGTATAACATGCTAGAGGACCTCCTACAAAATCTCTCGAGTGTTAAATTCCACCTTTATTGCATTGGTTTCAAAACTCACTAATGGTACATCTTTTATGGATTATAAGCCTATTTCCCTTTGAAATATCATATATAAAATGATTTCAAAGATTATTTCATCTCGGCTGAAGGATACTCTATCAAAATATATTCCGCTAGAGAAATTTTGGTTCTTAAAACATCATCAGATTCAGGATGTAGTGACAATTTCACATGAACGCATGCATTCCATTAAGGTTAAAAAGAAGGATGCATTGCTAGTGAAATTAGATTTGGTCAAAGCTTATGACTATGTCGATTGGGTTTTCTGAGAACGGTTTTACATGAGATTTGTCTTTTAGTGATGGTCGTTATTGGATTACGGCTTGCATCTTCTCTGCAAAATTCATTATTTTAATTAATGGGGTATCATTTTGTTTCTTCAAGGCATCGAGGAGGTTAAGACAGGGTTTTCACTTTCCCCTCTATTATTCTTATTGCTGATTGATGGTTTCAGTAGAAATATTTTAGAGGCGCACTCCAAAGGGTCTTTCTCAGGTTTTTGGATCTCAAAAAACATTTCCATTACCCACCTTATTTTTGTTGATGATGTTCTTATTATTGGAAAGGTTTTTGTTATGGAATATAAATATTTACACCAATTTTTTCTATTTTGGTGATGTTGTAGAAATTAATGTGTAGATTCAATAATACTCATGAAATTTACTAAATCACAAGACTTGAAGCTACTCTACTGATCTGTGTAAGTTAATTCACCATCTAAAGCACAATCATAGACATGCAAAAGGAAACATCACACATGCACAAATATTTATCTAGGGGAAAGAAACTACTCAAAACCCCTTACTATTTGTATTGCATTAATCTAAGAATAGAGATGAAATACATATGCTTGCTTAAGCCTGAGCACACCTTGCAAGTGTATAGTTTATCCCTCTACCTTACTAAATGACTTTGGAAAGCACTTAGCCGACTTTGAAGCCCTTTAAAATCCTATTTCCTTCTGTTGTTCCTCTGGGAAATTGGCCCCTATTATTTAGGAATTTCCCACTATTGAATTGCGCAATTCCCTAGGGTCCTTCCTATGATTGCATGCACCACCTGTACACAATGGAATATGGTAAAACTGACAATACATTGCCTTGGAATCTCCATCTCAAATGGGTAACTTGAATTCTCTACATGCAACAATTATTTTGGGTTGATTGATAAGTTAACTGGTTGATCACTAAGTGTGGTTGAAGTTCCACTTCTACATCTTGATCGCCACTAGTTCTTCTGATAGTTAGAACTAGTTAAACTGACAATAACTCAAATTAACCGAAATAGATTGCTACAAATTAGAAATAAAACATACTAAATTAAACTCAAGCTTCCCTAACTTGAATTAACTGAGTTAATTGAGTGACAAGTTCCATGTCACCTCATTTCACTACCTCCAAGATTTATGTTGAAATAGAAATTCAAATTTTCTCTAGTTTGACCAAGGCAAAGTCAAACTGAGATTCTCTAGCTGAATTTTCAACACTCCCTCTCATCATGAATGAGATTATCAGCCACCCCTATCTTGCACCTGTTGAAATCGAACCTCCCTCTTGACAAGGCCTTTGTCAAAATACCAATATCTTGTTCCTCTGTCAGAATGTACTGCAACAACATAATATGGCTCTACATATAATCCCGTAGATGGTGATACCAGATATCAATATGCTTGGATCGATCATGAAAAACATGATTCTTAGAGAGTTTGATGCAAATCTGATTATCACAGTAAATAACAGTAGGATCCATCATCTAAACAAACAAGCCAACGAGTATCTTTCTCTTCCATATTGCCTCACATGTTGCTTGACTTGCAGCCATGTCTTTTTCTTCTACCGAGCTAAGTGCCACAATTTTTTTCTTCTCACTATATCAAGAAATTGTTGTAAACCCAACACTGAAAATTCCAGCTGATGTACTCTTTCGGTTTGATGAACTTCCTACCCAATCTACATCAGTGAAGCCACATAACTGCACTTCCTCTCTCTGCCAGTACCAAATTCCAAACTAGGTAGTGCCTCTGAGGTATCGTAGAACATTCTTAGCTTCTCTCCAAAAAAGTTAGGTTTGCCTAACCATAGCTTGACTCAGTTGGTTGTCTGCAAAGCACATGTCTGATTGATTTTTCACAAGATACAGCAGTGAACCCACCAACTGCCAGTAAATAGTCGCATCAAGTTCCTCATGAAAAGTGGCATCCTATTTCCTCGAGTCGGTCAGTAGAAAAGTCTCCATGAGTTTGCACCTGTCCATGTGGAACCTCTAAAGTATCTCATTAGCATACTTTCCCTTAGAGACAAACAGTTTCCCAACACCTTTCCATAAATAATGTAAACTTTGAAACGGGAACTATAAACTCAAAACAAGAACTTTGGCCAAAAAACCCCAGAAAGACATGAAAATCAATGCTAAAAATGAAAAGTGTGTATATTGGAACGATGGTTTTTTTTTAGGGTCGATTTTCAACATGTTTTAAAAATCACAGTGAAAACCAATTTTTTGTGCAAAATTTGTGCAAAAAACACCTTGAAAACGAAAAATGTTGATACTGGAACGATGGTTAATTTTCATAATTTTTAGAAAATGGTAGTAAAACCGAATTTTTATGTGCAAAAAACAATTGTTTTTGAGGAAAAAACACACTAATGTTTTTGTTAGAATAACATTTTTCTTTTTAAGTATAATTTCAACATGTTTTAGTAATGTCGATAAAGATAAATAATGGGATCTGAAACACATTAGAATTCTATTAGTTTTCATCCATGTTGTTAAACATATAATAACATGAAACTAAAGATCGCTAAAATTCTAATTGTTTTCAACCATAACATTAAAGATACAAAAAAAAAATTGGAATTTTTTCAACCATAAAATTAAAAAACCATGACATTATGAACAAATTACATGACTAAATTAATCAAAATGTCATTATTTCTAGATTGAATGAAACATACATTATATCTCTAAGTAATTGTTGCATTGTAGATATTATTAACAATAAAAATCATCATAATTAAAACATATAATCCAACAAACATAAAAATGACTCATAGCTTATGATTTAACACCATATGGAAATCAACTTTTTTATTTCAAGATACGGTGCAAATATCAGTTATATAAATTGTCTTCAACAATTATTCAAAATCACTCATATTTTCTTGCACACCATCAGAATTCACATCTTCAGATGAATGACTAGATGTAGATGAAGATGTTCCATATTCTTCTCTTTCATTAACTAGTACCCCATCTAAGTCCACATGTATGCCCACCATTTCAGGTTTAAAAATTCTTTTGGATCTACGACGGCTTTTAGCTGACTCCCATCTCAACACTATTCCTTCTAGTAACGACCGTTTCAAAATCTCTATCATCTTGAAGTAGATATTTCCTCTCTTTGTTAAATTGAAGTCATAAACAAGTATGTCAACACCCTCCAATTTTAAGAGGTTTGTGCAGCGACGATTTATATTTGTACCCTTCATTTTTCTCTTTCTGCCAATTTTTTTATCAACTACCATCTTTGGCTTATACATACCATTGAATGGGTGTGTATTTGTGGCATACCAATGTACTTCAACACCTGTAACATCTTCATTTTCTATAATGACCTTTATAACCTTAGCATCCAAGAATGGATATCCATTTGGATCTCCATCTGCTAGCACTGCAATCATGCAACCCTCCTTAATATCTTGTACTAGACCCCTATAAAGGTCTTCCATGGCTTCATGTTGTGCACAAGATCTTATGGAACCAATATACATCTCTCTTTCCTATGCCTGTGAAGAATAATAATACCTTGAGATTGTTATTGTTCAACAATGTTTCTTTCCCCATGTTCATTTGACACATTTTGTGGCCAAATAAATGGACTTTTAAATGGTATATCTTCATTTGTTGTTCTTGAAATGATATCACTTTGATTATTGAAAAAAGAATCCCACTAAACTGAATCAACAATATCAAAGTACTCATATGTATATCTAATACATTTTTTAATTCTTCTAGGAAAACAAAATAATTTAAATCTCTATTATATCTGTGTGCATTATGAACTTCAGCAACTAATTGTAATAAAAATATATTTGATGCAAATATTGGATGATCTAGAATGAACTTAAATAATTCCAAACCTGATGATGGTGCCCATTCTACAGTAGTTGAATACTTCTTGCCCCATATTAGTGGTTTCCCATCAATTTTTTTGATACAAAATTGATGTTGGAAGATAATTTCATTAATTTGTTCAATGAAATTCTCCTCACCATGTGATTCTAGAATAAACCTTCACATGTCAACAATTTCTTCCAACACATCAAAAGTAGGCTCTGGCATGTATGATTTCTTAATACATTCAATTAATGATGGCAAGATCCCAACTTCCTTCCTCTTCAATGTGACTCAAAAATGACTGAACATTTGATCAATATGGTCATGAGTGTGCCCAACAAGAAAGAAACCAACCTTTACCTTCTGAAAATTTCTCAATTCAACAAGCATGTTTAGATATCCAAAAACAATTTGATTTTTGTTTTCATTACAAGTGTTGTCCAATTGTAGATACAAAACTTCAGGAAGGTTACCAGACCAACGAGAAAGCACATCATGAATTATGGTTATTGTTAGATTTGAATAATTATGAATATTTGGAGTTGTGAGGTATACCCTTGGCAACATTTTCCCATTGAAGACCATACAACCAACCAAGTGATACTGAATAAAATTTTCCTCTTGTAAATTTTTGGTTGTGCAAACAAAATGTGGTAAAAGTGTTTTCTTCTAGTCCATACCATGAATTATCAAACCCAAATATTTCTTTGGATTCTCATAACACTTCTTTCGATTCTTGTACAAATTTTTCCTTTCACTTGTTTGTTTTTCGTGATGCTCCTAAAGTGCTTTGACAATGGAATTTACACAACATAATGGAAAGTCATTAAGAAATACATTTTCATAGTTGATGGCTATACAATTTTAAAAGTTTAAGTTATGAATGCTTACCACTTTCTGACCCTTCACATTTATCCCTTTTTTATTTAAGAGAAGCACATGTACTGCAAATTCCCATCCTTGTCTTCTTAGGAATATGGACATTGTTGAATTCTTTCTTCCATACCTTCAAAAAATAGTGATATGTAATAAATTGACCATGTCCCTTAGCACCTTCTACATATTCTTTGTATAAGTTGTATATTTTTCGTCTTGAGAAATTATATGGAATATTTATTATCTCTCTATTTGGCATACATTCTCCATGTTTTGAAAATAAATCTTTCATCTATGACATTGCAGTATTTGATAATGGCCCAAACTATCGTTTATGACATACTTTTGAATAAAATGTGGGATCCTTTTCCAAATTTTCTTGGATTCTTGATAGACGAAAATTACCCATTGAATGAAACATTTTGAAATCCTTTTTATAGATAAATAAAGACCCAATATGATAATTATAACCTAACAATGTAGATTTCATGCATATGAATTTTTCCTGCTTTTATTCATTGACAAATATCTCTTCATTTTCTCTAATGCAAACTTGAAATCCATATGTTTCAAGCAATATTTTTGACAACATTCACTTGAAATGAGAGTGTTGATATAACTTCTTCTCATCAGATATTATTCTCTACCCCTTGTATAACTAGAACATTTTGGATTGATACGAAAAGGTCTTCTCCTACTCCTCAATACAATAATTCCTGGAAACATCTCCATCATTGGATCATCATTTCTATAAGCATTTTCATCATCATTGTGAGGAATGTTATCCTCACTATGATCATCTGTGCTTTTGAAATACTGACTTGGAGGATATTCTTCATCTTGCCCTTGTTCAATTCTACTCTCATAGTCCTTAGAATTAAGACTAAATGGAAAATTTGATTCGATGTTTATTGGATATTCTTCATCATGTGCACTGTCAATGTTGCTCTCATAGTCCATAGGATTAGGACTATGTCGAAAATGTGACTCTTTACTTATTGAAAATTCTTCATCCTGCCCTTCTTTGTTGTTTCTCTCATAGTTCTTAGGATTAGGACTAAGTGGAAATTGTGACTCTTTATTTATTTGAAAATATTCATCATGCTCTTCATCACTGCTACTCTCATAGTCCATAGGATTAGGACTAAGTGGACACCATGACACTCTATTTGTTTGAAATGATTCATCATATTCTTCATCACTGCTTCTCTTATAGTCCATAGGATTAGGACTAAGTGGACATTGTGACACTCTATTCATTTGAAATTCTTCATCATTGTTGCTCTCATAGTCCATAGGATTAGGACTAAGTGGACACTGTGACACTTTATTCATTTGAAATTCTTCATCATGCTCTTCATCATTGATGCTCTCATAGTCCATAGGATTAGGACTAAGTGGACACTGTAACACTCCATTCTTTTGGAATTCATCATCATGCTCTTTATCACTGCTGCTCTCATAGTTCATAGGATTAGGACTATGTAGACATCGTGACACTCCATTCTTTTGAAATTCTTCATCATGCTCTTCATCACTTCTACTCTCATAGTCCATAGGATTAGGATTAAGTGGACACCGTGACACTCTATTCATTTGAAATTCTTCATCATGCTCTTCATAACTACTGCTCTCATAGTCCATACGATTAGGACTAAGTGGAAACCATGACCCTTTATCTATTTGAAAATATCCATCACGTTCTTCATCACTGCTGCTCTCATAGTCCATAGGATTAGGACTAAGTGGAAAATGTGACTCTTTATTTGTTTGAAAATATTCATCATGTCTTTCATCAATGCTACTCTTATAGTCCTCAAGATTATGCCTAAGTGGAAGATTTGACTCTCTATTCATAGTAGAATAATTTTCATTATATTCATCAATATGAATAGAGTTGTTACATGACAAAGATGTTGATTTTTCACAAAGCAAAACTTCACTATCAAAAGAATCCATGCCTTTCAAATAGAAGAGGTTGAATGATACAAATGCACTCTCTCCTAATGATAATATATAGTTTAAAGAATGAAAATTTCCCTCCAATTTTTCCCTCCAGAAATTTTGTTTCATGTATTTCATTCCATAATTTTATTCTACAATTTAGTAAAAAAATTTAACTAAAATTTTCTTATGAAATAGATCTTTTGAATTTAATATTAAAACTAAAATTGTAAACTAAATCTTTTATCTAAATTAGTTATTTACTTAAACTATATAATATTTACTAGACAATTGAATGAATTTTTTAAATTTTTATTATATCTTCTAAAACAAATTAATCCCACATTTACCGTGCTGTAAAAAATTTTCGTAATGTTCGCTATATCATAGTTTACTATATCGCCATAACAAAAATTATATGTTAAATTCTTTACAAAAACAAGCTAATCCCACATTCATCGTGTGGTACAACAATTCTGTAATGTTTGTTTTATCATAATTCCCTATATCACCATAACAGAATTTACACGTTAATTTTTTTATGAAAATAAATTAGTCCCACATTAACTGTGCGGTAAAACAATTTTGTAATTTCTGCTATAACATAAATTTCATTATCGTTATTCCTTGCATCACATCAAAGTTTTTCGAGGTTCATTAAAATACTCGTAACGAATTTGTGGAGCATATACATTGTTATCAACAACATATTCAACGAAAGATTATCGCATTTGAAAGGTTAGTTTCTCTTTTGTCGTGTGCAAGTTTTAAAATTGAATAGGTTTAATGTAATTTTAATTTTTTTTAGAAATTAAAAATTTAAATGATTCAGATCTACCCACTACATTCGCAGTAGGCGTGGTGGGCCCGATCACGCTCCATAGTGGCCCAATGAGCCTATGGGGGAGGGATGGTGGAAGGCTCGCTGCCCAGCCCCTCGTGCCACCCCGGTAGCCCAGGTGGCAGGCCATTGGCCTACCACAATGGAGTGGGGGACTAGGCGTTGACTTGGGTGGTGGGCTGATTTCCGGGGTGGGGTGGCTGGGGGTTGTATTTTTTAATTTCTTATTTTTATTTTTTATTTTTAAATTTTTATGTTTTACAAAATTAATTATCATTTATCATTTTGTTTGTTAATTTAAGCTATTATTTTTTTTAATTTACTGATTTATATATGTGTATTTTTTTTTTGTAGAAAAATGGCATCAAAGAATATTTCTATGAATCTTTCTGGACCAATGACTGTTAAAATTAAAGGTGGATCCTCAAAAAATATTGTTGAATGAAAAAAACCTGAGCTGATAGCTACAAATCTATCAAATGCCTCAAATGCTAAGAAGACGATTTCATACTAGAAGAAATCAAAAGAAGTGAGACTTCCAAAAAACATATGGTATGTGAAAGAAAGAGAAAGCAAAGATGTGCAGATATATCTATATGTTGATATCTCTAACGATAGTGGAATTTATGACGTGTTGGGAAAGGTTATAGACATGTGTTTAGTATTGGACATTGAAGCTGTTTACATACAAAACCGGCCAAGTCACGTGACAAAATTAAGTATCAGTTATTATATTCACTATATGACATGAGAGAGGTATCTACAAAGTTGTGTAAACAAATAATAAATGAGATTGCACAAGATACTGTAAGTATTGTTATTTATTTTTTTGTTTTATGTTATTGTAACTGTCTCATTATATTTTTATAACTTAGTTTTTATTGACATATGATATTTTGTTTGACATGATTTTGTTGAAAGTCTTTGAATTATGTTGGGAGCCATTCATTTCATAGAGCAAGATATTGTGAATGTTGTCAGTATTTTCTACTCAGCGTCAGAAGAAGATAAGGAAAACAAGAAAAAAGTAGTAATTCATGATGCTACAAAACTACATCCAAGGGATCAAAAAAAAAATCCTCTCGTGGATAAATCTAGCAAAGGTAGACAGGTTACTTTTGAAGATGAGGAAGTTGAAACTAACATTGAAGAATATGTTGTCGTTACTGAGGATGGTATTGGAACTAATGTTAGAAAGGAGAAGAGCCATAAGAGAGCAAAGGTAGCAATGCCCAAGAATGTCTCTGTTCTAGTTAATGATGAGAATGTTAAGAGGAAGAAAAGTAAAGTTGAACATTCTCAACTAGTCATTACCAATATTGAAGATCCTAGTGAAACTTCAAAGAAAGTAGAGAAATCATTACACCAGGAGCTGATTTAGAGGATGGAATTATTAAAAAAAAAAAACAAAATTCCATTCGACAGAACTTGACAAAGAGAAACTTAATTGAGAGTGGTCATACATTTCAACATAATGTAAAACAAATATATAAGGCAAGTGAAGGACAATGTAAATATCAGAGCAGAAAGCCACACCACCTGCATGTTCACAACTTGAAGACATTGATGAGGTACAATCCATATGCTCATGTGGTTAATTATGTGCTTGTCATTGATCCAGTTCAAGTTCCCAACAATGAAGCATTTGATAAGTCAAAATGTTTTGAATACAATTATTATGTGCTTGGGGGGACCATTCTATAGAAACTCAAAGACAATTGATGGAGGAATATCCCAATAACCCACATTTTGAAACAATGAAATGTATCATCTATGCTGGTTTATCAGATATATAAGCAAATATAGTGGCATGGGAACATAATTCATATAATGAATATAGGATGTCTATGAATTTCATCCAAAGGGTTAGATTTATTCGTAGTAAATTTGAAGAAAAATGTGGTGGGGATAAGATAAATGTTACTATAGATTTCTGAAAGGAATGTTGTATGGGAATAGGATATCAAATTGAGAAGAAAATCAATTCCAAAGGCGGTAGAGTAAATACTGATATGTTCAGAGGTATTGATAACATTTTCCAGTTGGAATTTAGAACTAAAGAGACATGGGAATTGATTAATGATATTTTTAGTATGTGGGAGAACATTAGCATTAAAAACTAGATTGCCAAAAGGTCTAAACCATTGATATGTAGCAACAGTGAATTAGGTCCTAAAATGAAGCAACTTTCAGACAATATGACTATCGCACCTTCGAGAGGATTGCAAGGAGTGAAGGATGAAAACTTGTCAAAGCAATATTATCTTGTGTGATATCAGAGGAATTATCATTGGAGGAAATGTCTGATGAATTTCAAAAGTAAGTTTGTTGAATTACTTTTTCTTATTTCTAGATTATAAGTTTCTTTTAGATATAGCATAATGTTCTTGGTAGTATTTGTTATACATATCATTATATTAATTTTTTTTTACTTTATCTATTCAGTCACAAAGTTTACATGAAAATAGAAGAACAAATGGTTAAATTGTTGAATGAAGATAGTTGGGATGATATTGTACAGAACTATCCAAATTCAAGTTCTACATCAACACTAATTTTTTTATCTTGCATTTAAAAAGGTATGTTGATTTATACATTCATTTTTATTCATATGTAAGCTATTTTTATTTTATAACTTATACATATATTTTTATTTTATTTTATTAAAGATGAGGAAGGATGAAAATGGAGCACCAGATAGTTTTAGAACCTTTATTGAAAAAGTTAAGATCGAAACACTGAAGAAGCAGTGTATTAGGAATGTTGAACTTGATCCAAATATTACTTATTTCATTTGGAATGGGCTTAACACTATTCAATATCAATAAATACGAGGCAACTGTGAAGACATTGCTAAAATCATACCTAAAAGGGATTATGCCATAGTTATTGTAGATATTCCCCATGGTTTCAATATCTCAAACATTGAATATGATAGTGACCCTTATACTTATCAAGCTCTTAGTAAAGTCGTTACTGGATTTGTAGAAGTCACATCATCACCATTATGGAGATTTGTGGCATTTCACTCAGACACACAATTGGCAACGTTATTACCAAGTTTCAAGGGGGTAAAACTCCAGGATGCAGCTTACATGGTAAGATGTTGAAAATGTATGTTTAATTAATGTTAAAAAAATTATTTATGTACAAGTTAATTGAAATTTTACTATTTCATGTTATAAGCAAAAGTAAAATATTCTTAACCGTGAATATCGACAATTTATAAATGATTGTAAGTTCATTCATATTGATAGTTGGGCAAAATAGCTATATGTCTATGTTTTTTAATCAGTTCGATGGAAAGAGTCAAAGCCAAGTACTGGCTTATGATGATGTTGTGAAAAAACTAACATATGAAGACAAATAGCAAAAGAAGAGATAGTTAACATTTATTAAAAACCTTAGTTATTGATTAACTACCTTATAGACATATGTTCAAATGAAGGAGATTGGGTTCTGGATTTATTATCTGGCTCAAGTAAGTTTTATTATATGGAATTAAATTTCAATATCTTCTTTCTTAATTTATATGTCATTATACTAATTTACTTCATTCTTTCTTTTGTGCTTGATAATTAGGTACAACACTAGCATGTTGCCTACAAAAAGGAAGAAATTGCATTGCCATTGAAAAAGATCTAGCACAGTGCAATTTTATTTAGCAAATAATTAATGCTCTTCAATTTCTTCCAAATGCAATGGAAGAAATTGGGTTGAATAAAGGGGATTTTAGTGAATCACGTGTGGAAAAAAAGACAAAGGAACCTCAACCACCATTACATAGAATGATTGGAAATGCATACATTGGGAAATTCATAGACATCAAAGATCCATTGGAAGAGGAAAATGAGGAAAATGAAGCAAAAAATATTGTGGAATAAAAAAATGATGAAACTCTACAGGATGAAGAGTTTGGATTACATGATATTGTTGATTAAATTTATGTTATGATTGGAAATCAAGCTCATTTTTTTGTAACTATTAATTAGTTATACTTGTAATGTTTTGACTTTGACATTTTTTGAGAAAAATAAGCATTCAATTAATGTTGTTATGTGTTTAATATTTGTATTATGTGATTTTCACATTAATTTTTATGTGAATCATTATTTTTTGAAAAACAAACTATGATTATTATTATTATTTGACATGAAATTCATAAAAAAAAAATTATTATTTAACCATTTTTTGTTTAAATTTTTCCTATAAAAATTGTGATTTTGACAGGTCATTTCTAGCAAAAAATTATCAAAATGTGTAATTTTTTAGTTATATTTATGTTGAAAATGGTTATTTTTATGTCAATTGTTAAAAATTATTGTTTTTTAGAAACAATTGTTTGGTGTGCATTGAAAAATTAATTAACATTATATAAATATTTAGAATATCGAAACTTTAAAATATCGACCTTCTTTTTTAAATATGCAAAACAAT
Organism: Pinus taeda; assembly: GCA_000404065.3. Taxonomy (NCBI): domain Eukaryota; kingdom Viridiplantae; phylum Streptophyta; class Pinopsida; order Pinales; family Pinaceae; genus Pinus; species Pinus taeda. The sequence goes on along the minus strand of APFE030411582.1, from coordinate 161,332 downwards.
AAAAGCCTCACTACAAAAATAAAAAATAAAAATAAAAACAAGAACATATGAAGAAGAAGACCACCTCAAATATTGTTAAATTTAGAAAAACAATTATTTACATTTAATGCATTAAAAAATTTAAAGTCAAAAAATAGGTCTTTAAAAAAAGGGTTTGATGTAGAATCAACACTTTTTAAAATCAACATGCAAATCACTAACATAGTAAAAACTAATGTACATAAAAAAAATAAAGTGTCAAAAACTATGTTAAACAAAAAATATGTGTATTCTGCATCACCACATTTCAAAATCGGGTCACTTTTTTGCTACCTCTACAAAATGGGTAATCATATCAATTCCCATCTCAAATTTTACATTGTTCATACTTCCAATCCAAGGATGTAGTGCATGAGACCTATTTCCTTCATCTATAACTCTCTTGCAAGGTCCTCCTTGCAAGATCTGATTAGTTTCTCATCACCAATTAAGATCAAGTCATCAACATATAAAACAATAATCAACAATTTACCTTCTACCAAAATATAACAGAGGTTTGAATCCGCTTCACTTTTGGTGAAGTCCAAATCGGTGAGATAGCTATTGATCTTGGTGTACTAAGCACAGGGTGCTTGCTTGAGACCATACAATGCTCCCTTGAGTCTTCACACATGAGACTCTCTATCAAAAGTCTTGAACCCTTTTGGTTACTTGATATACACCTGCTCCTCAATAACTCCATTGAGTAATCTTATTTTCACATCCATCTGGTAGATCTTCTACCCCATTTGTGCAGCCAAAGAAAAGAGTAATCTGATAGATAAGTACCTTACTACATGATCAAATGTCTCCTCATAGTCAATCCTCTCCACTTGAGAGTACCCCTTGGCCACAAATAATGACTTGTACATTTCTATGCTTCCATTTGTTGTCTGCTTCACCTTGACGATCCATCTCGAACCCACAACTAATTTGTCTTCTAGTCTTGGGACCACTTCCCAAACATTGTTCTTCACAATGGATTTGTGCTCCTCTACCATTGCATCAACCCATACAATTTTCTCCACTGCTTCCTTGGAAGAGGATAGCTCAGTCTCTACTAGCTTAGTCATTAGATCCATGTATCCAGTGTGCCGATCTGGTGACCTTCTCTGCCTACGCTAGTTTGAAGGAGCACCCAAATTCTACCTCGCATCCTACACAAGTCTCTCAGCTTCTCTAGTTCTCTTCTTACCTTCTCTGGATGGTTCTGCTTGAGTGGTTGTCTCCACTCTCTGTTCCTCAACTTATGGTTGCTTCACAACATTCTGAGGCTTCTCCTTTGGAGATAAAATATCCTCCTCTGGATGGATCTAAAGCTCCCTCTCAAGAGAGCATCACATGGATTTGTCTTCCTAAAAGTTGACATCCCATCGCACAACTATCATTATGAGGGATGGATAATACACATGATAGTTGTATGGAGTTTCTATGTAACACACAAATACCCCCAACTCTATTATCGACTCTAGCTTCTTCCTTGATTCGTTGGAGACATGGCAATAGATAGAGGCTCCAAAAGTATTAAAGTGTGACACATCTAACTCCCTCCCCGAGAAAGCCTCCTCTAGCATGATCATGTCAAGAATCCGATGAAGACTCTTATTCTATAAATAGACCATTGTGTTGCATGCTTCAACCCATATGTGCGGAGGTAGGCTTTGATTATGCAACATCACCCGTGTTTCTCCCATAATTCTTTGACTCTTCCTCTCAGCCACCCCATTCTATTGTGGGTTGTGGGGTGTTATAAAATGTCATCGAATGCCTTCTTTTGCACATAAATTTTTAAACTCATTCAACTTGTACTCACCTCCATTATCACTCTTGAGAGCCTTCACCTTCTTGCATGTTTCTTTCTCCACCAGTGCCTTGAACTCTAATAACTTGGTGAGAGTATCATCCTTCTTACGCATGAAGAACATCCAACACTTTTGCGAGTAGTCATCAAAAAAGATGACAAAATACTTGTGCTTGGCAGTGGCGGTTGTTGAGAAAGGTCCATAAACATCAAAGTGGATCCTTTCAAGGACTACATGTGCTCTGTTGTCCCAATATTGGAAGGTAGCTTTTGTGTACTTCCCTAATGTACATCCTTTACATGTGTCCTGCTTCTCTAGTGCTCCTTTGGGAAGGCCTATGGTAACCTATTACATGATCTTCAAAGTGCCATGATGCAAATGGCCAAGTATTCTATGCCAACATTCGTTGACATCGCGACTTTTCACCTTCTTTGCTTTATGCTCAATGTAGCACAATCCTCCACATCTAGTTTGTAGAGATTTTTCACACGAACCCCAATCCGTTTCACCTATCATGTGGCTATGTGTCTCAGGAATTCCTTTCCTTTACTGAATATCACATCATAACCACAGTCTTCCAAAACTGCAATGGAGATAAGATTCTTCTTTAGAACCAGACCAAACATCACATCCTTGAGCCTAATAGGGGAGCCTGACTCCCTCTAAAAGGTGATTGTACTAATATTGATCACGTTGTACCTTCCATCATCTCCCATCTCGATGTGCATCTAGAGATCCTTCTCCTCCAAATCACTAAATAAATCATTATTCCCTGTTATATGGAACGAGGCATCGCTGTCGAGGTACCACATGCTTCCCATCACGGTGATGATCATGCATTCAATGAGAGTAAAATCTAGCTCGAATTGTGAAGCCAAAGCTTCACCCATAGCTCCTCCTGAGGTCTTCTTGCTTTTCTTATTGAGTGGACATTTCGTGATATAGTGACCGAATTCATGACAATGAAAGAACTTGGTTTTGTACAAGTATTTATTATTTCTCCCTTAACTAGATTCTTGTTTAGATTGTGATTTATTCCTTTCCCTTTATTTTCCTTTCCATCCAAGGCATAGTTATCCTCATCCTCGCCCTTGGATGAAGTCTTGTCTCTGGTATTCCACCTTATTTCCTCTTGTATCAGGTCAGACCATAAGCGCTCCCAGCTTGGTAGTTTCTCCCTACCATTTAATGGATCTTGATAGTTATGCCAGCTCTTGGGAAGGCCCAAAAGGGCTAGAGATACCAAGCATTCTTCAAGGAAATTAACACCGACCCTTCAAAGTTCATCACAACACTGTGTAAACCTACTTAGATACTACATAATTGTGCCATTCTTCCACATCTTGATACTTTAAATCTTTTCCTTGAGTGCCATCTTCTTGTGGTCATTATTATTCTCGAACAATTTTTTCAGTGTTTTCCACATCACGAATGAAGTCTCTCTTCTATGGAAATTGGAGACAATATGATATTTTACTCCCTCCAATATGATTCTCCTTACTTTGATCACATCTTTCTTCCACTGAGCAAGATTTTGGGCATGAGATTCTTGGGGTTTTGCTACATCCGTCTTGATTCATTCTAGCAGCCCATTGTATTGCAATGTGGCCTCCATAAAATCCTTGCATGCAACAAAGTTTGGGGTGCCTTCCAAGGCATACTCAATCCTAACTCCATTGAAAGCCATCTTCTTAGTCGTGAAGAAAACCTCCAACATTGATCTTCAAATTCAAACCTCTTGCAATGACAACTTCGAAATATTTTTTCTATAGTGATTACAACTCTAATACCATGTGAAAATTAATGTGTAGATTCAACACTAATCATGAAATTTACTAAATCACAAGACCTGAAGCTACTCTACTAATCTGTGGAAGTTAATTCACTATCTAGAACACAAATCATAGACATGCAAAAGGAAACATCACACATGCACAAAGATTTATCTAGGGGGAAGCAACTACTCAAAAACCTCACACTATCTATATTGCATTAATCATATAATAGAGATGAAATACATATGCTTGATCAATCTTGAGCACACCCTGCAAGTGTATAGTCTATCCCTCTACCTGACTAACTCTGGAAAGAAATTATCCAATTTTCAAGTCCTCTAAGCTCCTATTTCCTTGCATTGTTTCTCTGGTAAATTGGCCCCTTATAGGAATTTCCCACTATTGAACTATGCAATTCCCTAGGTTCCTTCCTCTGACTACATTCACCACCTGTACACATTAGAATATCCTACAACTAATAGTATATTTCCTTGTAATCTCCATATCAACTGGGTAACTCAAATTCTATGCATGCGAAAATTATTTGGGGTTGATTGATAAGTTAACTGGTGGATCACTGAGTGTGGCTGAAGTTTGACTTCCACAACTTGGCCTCCATTAGTTCTTATGACAGTTAAAACTTGTGAGAATCCATTCTAGGGTCCTCTAACTACAAACTAAATTTATTTAATTTAAACTCAATCAGAACGGAAATAACTTATTTATAATTCAACATTTATTTGATGAAATATACAATTAAAACTTATTTACAACATATTAAACAAGTAAAAATTCCATTTCAACCATTTACATAAGTAATCAATAAACGGAAGAATACATGTTCCAATAACTTGGTTAAGATGCTCCCGACTTTGTTGGAATGCTCATCTCAACTACCTGACTAAATTTACCTCCTAGCCAACTAGAAATGATTTCCTAGTCCATGGAACCTCCACAGGTTGCCTAGCCCTCTAAGCTCAAGTCCAACTAGGTGTAGTATGTCCAAGTTAAATAAACACTCTCTAGATCCAAGTTTGTATTCTCTCATTTATCTCTCCATTCTCTCCCTTCTCTTTCTTCACATCCCTCCCCCAAAACAAAATCTTCCAAACTAAAATCAAGACCAAGGATCTCCCCCCTCTCCTCTCATTATCTTTCCCCTTTTATGTCTTTTTCTCCCATCCACTTCTACCACCTATCATTAATGTCATGACTACCCCCTCATCCTTTCATTTAGTATCCTTGACTTTTCTTATCATATCTTATTCAAAGTAGATTTGAGAAGACATTTTGGGAATAAAATATGGATATTAAATTTAGAATTAAATTGGAGAAGACCATATATTCTCCCAATTAGATTTGAGAAGACATCTTGAGATATGGACATTTAATTTGGAATTTAATTGGATAAGACCATATCTTCTCAAAACTAGATTTGAAAAGACACCTTGGGATATGGGTATTTAATTTGGAATAAATTAGATAAGACCATATGTTCTCAAAACTAGATTTGAATAGACACCTTGGGATTTGGATATTTAATTTGGAATAAATTGGAGGAGACCATATCCTATCCAAAATTAATTTTGAGAAGACAAGTTGGGAATTGAATAATAACAATAATAAAATTTATATCAGAAAAATAAACTACAATTTCACAATGTAGGTATATACCAATATTTCTTTATAATTATAAGTCAATATTTTCAGGTTAATTAAACAATAATAAAAATTAGCATGATATGATTAAGTAGGGCATTACATACACCCTTCCTTTAGAAAACTTCATCCCAAAGTTAAAGTGAAAAATATACAAGGAGTTCGAAAGAAGTTTGACAATAAGGCATAACAAAATAGAGAGAGAGTTATAGTAGTAAAATTAAGTAAGTCAGACAATGATACCACTTCCCATCAAGGGTCTCTAACTAATCTATATCCTCCTATCCTTCCTAATCTACTTCCTCTCCCACCCTATCCATCCTCTGCTGCTATATACTATGGCATTGACTATACTAATCTAACCACTGATAAAACCAATATGACAGAAGCGTCGACTATATCGACCTAACTTCCCCAGCAAGCAACTGGCAATCATCATCACACATATAGGGGAGCATGTCCATCACTTCCCTCCCATGATTCCAAGTTTGGAGGTTACATGGTGGGAAATACCTCCACCCCTCCTCACAAATAGGGTCAACACCCTAATATGGACCACACTACAGTGTTGGTTGGATACTTGTCATCGAATAATCCAATCAAGTAGTTTTGTCACCTACCATTTACATTTTACCCATGTCATAAGAGTGCATATCAAGTAGATACAAAATGTAATAGAACAATGTAAATCATACCTTTCCTCATTAGATGTCTCAACCTTCCCCAATGGAAGAGTATATCTTGGTTATCATATAGTTCTTTCCAATATGCAGATTAGTTCTTATTCATGCATATATATAACAAGAAAATACATATAGATAAGTAATCTTAAACATCATGTTATTAAGTCTAGTATCCACGTGTCAATTTTTTAGTTCATACTGAAAATAAATATTACATTAGATAAGTCATAATTTCACTAAGGCATTCATTGTATCAATCATATCCACTTAAGCCATACATGAAACAACAATAACTCTAATAAGTCATGCACTAGATAAATCATAACCAAGTAAGTCATAGATTAGGTCATACATCAAATATTTGAATCATCAATACCTATTCCATCTAATCATTTATATAAGTAGTTTCCCCTGTCCAACTAAATGCATCAATATTACATAGTGTTCATACATAAATAACATGGAACTTCAATAAAACCTTAGCATAGGTAGCTATCTAAGTCAAAATGGGCATCACAAATGCTCAAAAAGTGAGGGTTGGTCATGACGTATAGTCTCTACATCCTCCCATGTAGCAGATCCTGGGTTATACTTGTCCCCCTGGACCTTAACCTAGCCCACCATGCAACATCTGAGTTGTCGAATCCTATGGTCCAATATGCGTAGTGGTTCGACCATTATGATTCCCATGTCCGAGGCCTGCAATTTCCTCCAATCCAGTTTGTGAGATTCATTAGAAACATAATGTCGTAAAATAGATACATGAAAAACATCATGAGTTTTATGAAAATGGGGTGGCAGTACAAGACAATAGGGAACTGGTCCAATCTTCTCCTTGATCCTAAAAGGTCCTATAAACCGAAGTGACAACTTCGTCCCTTTCCCAAACATAATGGTGCTTTTGTTGAGTCAGATACGAATAAAAACTTGGTCTCCTACTTCATAACTTCGATCAGTCCTATGTGAATCAGCATATCTCTTCTGTCTATCTTGTGCTTCCTTTAACCTTTGTTGAATCTACTTTCCATGTTCCTCCATTTCTTAAACTAATTCCGGCCCAACTATGACTCGGTCCTCCAAATTTTCCCAACTCAATGGCATCCTACATGGCCTCCCATATAGAGCTTGATAAGGAGTCATCTCGATTGAACTGTGGTAACTATTATTATAAGAAAACTATACCAATGGTAAGTACCTTTCCCACTAAGTTTGATTATCCATGACGTACATTCTAAGCATGTCTTCCATAACCCGATTTACTCTTTCAGCTTGCCCATCTGTTTCTTGATGATATGCAATGCTCAGGTTTAACTGAGTCCCTAGTGTTGACCGCAAACTTGTCCAAAACCTAGATGTAAATTGGGAGTCTCTATTAGAAATGATCTTTGTGGGTAACCCATGTAGTCGAATAAATTCACTTATAAAAACTCGTGCCACATCAGTAACATCGTAATTGTCTCTTACTGGTATGAAATGAGCACTTTTGGTCAATTTATGAACTATAGCCAATATAGCATTGTGCCTCAATGACATGAGTGGCAAACCCACAACAAAATCCATAGAAATTACCTCCCATTTAGACATAGAGGTGTCATGTGGCTGTAGGAGTCCTACTGGATAGCGATGAACAAGCTTCACTCGTTGACATTCAAAACATTTGGTGACAAACTGGACTATGGCGTGCTTCATGCCTGCCCAAAAGAAGAGTTTCTTCATCTCTGCATACATCTTCTTCACTCCAGGATGTGCACAATAGAGTGCTCTATGTGACTCTTTGAGGATGGTCCTTCCTATACCCCCTTCCTTAGGTATGTACATTCTCCCTTGAAATCTCAATAGTCCATCTGGTTCAAGGACATATCCCTCAAACTTTGGTTCTATCCTATTCCCACTCTGGAGGGATGATATAACCTTTAGATACCAACCATCTTCAAAGAGTTTCTCCAACACAAGTTCCCTCAAATTGTCCCTCAAGGCTACTAGGGAGAAGGTTCGTGGCCTCCTGCTTAGTGCATCAGTCCCCACATTCTCCTTTCCCTTAATGTATGAAATTTCAAAATCATACTCACTCATGAATTCACTCCACTGCCTTTGTCTAGCATTCAAATCCCTTTGAGTGAAGAGGTTCTTGAGGCTTTGATGATTTGTTATTAACTCAAATCTTCTCCCAACGAGGTATTGTATCCGCAATTTCAAAGTTAACATCACTGTTGCTAACTCTAATTCATGGGTAGCATACAAATCTTCATGCTTCTTCAATTTTGTAGATGCGTAAGCTATTACTTCACCTTCTTGCATCAATACTGCTCCTAATCCTTTCTTCAAAGAATTGGTGCAAACAATGAAGTCTTTTTCCATGTTCGGTACTTGAAGGATTGGTGCACTACTTAGTAAACTCTTTAGTTCAGTGAATGCATTGTCACATTCATATGTCCATTCATACATGACCCCTTTTTGTTGTAATGTGGTGATGGGTTTTGCAATCCTCGAAAACCCTTCCACAAACCTAATAACCTGCTAAGCCCATAAAACTACGCACCTCATGAGCATTTTTTGGTACTGGCCAATCCATTATGGCCTTTACCTTTTCCGGGTCAACTAAAATCCCTTATCCTGAAATGTTGTGGCCAAGATAATGAACTTTCTTCTGAAAGAAGGAAAATTTTGAAATCTTTCCATACAATTGTTTTTCCCTTAAGCAAGTCAATACAACCCTTAGGTGCTTTTCATGCTTCTTTTCATTCTTGGAATACACAAGAATGTCATCCAGAAAGACTTGCACAAATTGGTCCAAATACTTCCTGAACACACCATTCATGAGGCTAATGAATACTGCTAGTGCATTCGTCAAACCAAATGGAACAACTACGAACTCATAGTGCCCAAACTGAGTTCAAAATGTAGTTTTTGATATGTCACCTTCCTTAATCCTTAATTGGTGGTATCCAGATCGTAGATCAATCTTTGAGAAAACCGTTGCTCCCTTCATTTGATCAAATAGGTCATCTATTCTAGTATCAGGTACTTATTCTTTATTGTGGCTCTATTCAAGTCCCTATAATCTATGCATAACCTTAAGGAACCATCCTTCTTCTTAACAAAAATCACTAGTGCACCCCAAGGTGAAATATTAGGTCTGATAATTCCCAAGTCTAAAATCTCTTTTAACTGCATCTGCAACTCACAAAGTTCTGGAGTTGTCATCCTATAGGGTGTCCTAGATATTGGTTTTGCACCATGTTTTAGGTCGATTGTGAAATCAATCTCCCTTATAGGAGGTGATCCAGGCAGTTCCTTAGGAAAAACATCCTTGAATTCTGACAAAATTGGGTGTTGATCTAGGGAGGGTCCTTTCTGGTCACTTACAGCCTCGACCACATATAGTTTGCAACCTTGTCAAAGACAACATTTTACCTTCATCATGGATATGAATCGTAGCGACACTCCTCTCTTGATTCCACAAATCTAAATTGACCTACCTTCATCATCTAAACAAATCACCACCTTCTTGAAATAGTCTACCAAAGCTCGATGAGCTTCTAGCCAGTCCATTCCAATAATTACATCGTACATCCCCAATGCTATGATGTATGCCTTCAACTTAGTTATACACACCCCGAGGTTTACTTGATATTGGTTAACACTAGGTCCTACTGCTTGCTTTATCCCAGAAGCCATCTCAACTTTCTTAAAGTCCTCGTGCTCATAGGCTGCCAACCCACATTTTTCTAATGCAACTGGTGAAATGAAACTATCTATAGCACTTGAATCAAACAAAATTTTAACTTTTACTTTGTTTATCATACCTGAGGTTTCTACCACGAGAGATTAGTGTTCAACTTGTTAGTTATCAATTGTTGCATAGATTCGATGGTGGCTACTTACTCCCCCCATTGGTGCTTTTCCTTCTCTATGGTTGTTACCAGTTTGTAACTTAGGACAGTCACATTGGTAATGAGGTTCCCTACATCCCCAACAAGTGATGTGTGGTAGACTTTGAACAGAATGTTGTGGAGTTCTTTAGAAAGAGTTCATTCCCTTGGGACCCTTGCCCCTACTTGCTGCTCCTCATGTATGACCTTGATTTGCATGAATCCTTGAAGCTGTGGGTGAAGTTGCGAGTGAAGCTACATTAGTAACCATTGAAATCCCCACTATCAATGCTTTGGGTACAACCTTGTTTCCATATGGTGGTGGCCTCAAACTTCCCCCCTGGGGAAGGTACGAGGGGCCTTCCCCATAAACCTTGGTTGTTGTGGAAAAATGGTTTTGTTTCCACCCTTTAAGTCTAAGTTCTCTTCAACATAACGAGCATGTTCCACAACTTCTGCAACTGAGGATGGTTTCCACATCTGCACTGTTTCCCTAATCTTAATGTTCAATCCATAAGAGAAACGATCTTCTTGTCACTGATCAGTATCCATGTAGGAGACATACTTGACCAATTCCATGAATCTAATCTCATATTCTTCTACCATATGATTTCCCTATACCAAATCATGGAAGGCTCCTACCTGTTGTTCTTCATAATATGCTGGTAGCTATTTTTTCTTGAATCTCTCCTCAAATAACTCCCAAGTAACTGTGTCCGAAGTGAGGTGTAGTTGACGCTCTAAGTTACCTCACCAATTCAGAGCACTATCTTTGAGTTGGAATATCACTATTTTAGCTTTTAAATTGGAAGTATAGTCTCTTAGTGCGAAGCACCTTCTCAGTCCTTCTAACTAGGCTTCTGCACATTTACTGGCACAACCTCTAGCAAAATCTAGGAGCTTAATCTTTTGGAGCTCCCTAGTATTGTCCTCGATTGGAGGTCCTCTATCAAATTCTCTTGATCCTTCGAGATTTCCCAACCCTGATGGAGGGTGCTCTACTTCCACTTCAATTGTTTGGCGCCTTCTTAAAGTCTCATTAATTTCTTCTAAGGAACACAAGATGAGAGCCAACTCCGGGGAAGGTAATGGGTTATTTGTAGGAGGTCCTTGTGATGACCCTCCTTGACTTTGATTTATTTGTGTCCTCACCATTTTGAATTGTTCAAATATCTGTATGATATGCAAGACTTATTAGCACAACATAGGGACTTGTCAATTCTTACTCGGATCACACATGTTTTTCATAATGATAGGTGTAATTTTTTCTTTTGTTATGCTTGTAAACAAGTATTTTTAATATTGAGAAGATAACTGTGGATCTACCAAATCCTCTCCCATTGATATCTAAGCAAGTGCTACAATGCACTGCCAGTCACCCTCAAATATCTTTAGATATCCCTAAACAATCATCCTAAATCTATCTTATATATTTTGAGCATTCACATAAATATTAACTTACCATTTTTAATCACATTATTATAACTAGGTGTCCTCTTGAAATTCCATCAATAATGTTAGATTGTCATTTTTAATATATATATATATATATTATTTATATATTATATATATATATTATAATATATATATATGATATATATATATATATATTCTTTGTGTTTTGCAAAGTAGGTGTCTAAGGCCTCGTTCCCAATGATATATTAGAATGGCTAGTGCTATATGTTTTATATTTTCTATTTTTATATTTTTAATGAGGTTTTTTATGAATATGTTGGATTCCATTTTGGTAAACATATTCATTTTAATACTATGACAATATCTACTATAACTCTATTGTGTCTCAAAGAAATCTCAAGAAGTTGCATTAAAAAAATAAAAATAAAAATAAAATAAAATAAAAATTAGAAATATGCATGGCATCAAGCATAATGTGAGTAATTTGTAAAAATTTCACTTAAGTTCATTTATATTAGTGAATATTATTAATAAATAAACAACTTGCTTTAATGCAACTTAAAAGGTCAACATTCTCACTAAATCTTGTCATTATATGAATTAATATGGTTGTTACTAAAGATACTTAACTCTATAGGAAATTACAACCTTCTTGTACACATAGATAGGTTATATTTGTTTACTAAGTCAATAATTCTTCTGTCTAAAAGTTCTCCCACAATTTTCATAAATTTTGGTGGGCACTAACTTGGGTAAACTCCTATGTAAATTTATGTAGTGAATTGCGTAATTTATGGTGGGCAGTAACCCTTGGTAAAGATATTTAGCTATCTAAGTGTAATTTTGGTGGGCACTAACCTCCGTAAACTCCTATGTAAATTTATGTAGTGAATTGTGTAATTTATGGTGGGCAGTAACTATTGGTAAACATATTTAGTTATCTAAGTGCAAAGAATGTCCCAAGGAAAAATATTTCAACTATTTAATTCTTATTGATTTCAACTATTTAATTCTCATTGGTGGGTCATTTTATCATTTTGAACATGGTTAATTTGAAAGTCAAGGAAGGTTAGTGAAAATGAAATATTAGCATAAACCCTAAATTTGTGTTATGAGAAAATGGTGTTCTAAAAATAAAATGTCAAAATTTATGTCGCTCAGAAAATATACTTGTCATATAACAAATATCCTTTTAAAAAAAACAAGTAACTTTTATATTAACAATCTAGTTTTTACATTGTTGTACTAACATTATAGTTGTACTAACATTATAGTTTTCACCTAAGCGAAAATATAGTACAGTGAGACATTTAATATAGGCTATAGAATGTGGTTGGTTTTTAGAATGAATTAATCATGTTTTGATGGTTGAGGTTTGACATTACTCTTTGTGCATTTCTAAAAGCTCCAACTCACGATACATATACAGAACACCACCTTGACGAAACAAGAAGCGAGGAGATTAAACTTATCATACATACAACACCAATGGGAGCACACCGTGAGAAAACAAGAAGCGAAGAGATTAAACTTATCATTCATACATGCACACCGTGGGGAAACAATAAGCGAGGAGATTAAACTTATGGTAAATACATTTTGTTCCTGTTGTGTTGAGGACGAATGCAAGCTTCTTGAATGGTAAAGGAACGCTTGAAATAAGGAGCTCTCATTCGAAGCGCCATTTCTACTTCTTTGGATAGGATTTATTTTGAAAAGAACAAAAAATAAAGTCATAAAAGTTTTTCATGCTATTTGTTAATGACAATTTTCTTCTCATACTTATTATTTTAGTATTTGTATTTTTTATTTTATTTTTTTTTAATATCAATTTCCATAAAATAATTTATTTTTCCTATTTTAATAATGTTTTTAATTTTTTTGCTATAATAAAATAATATACTTATTTCAAGTATATATATATATATATATAAAATATATATATATTATATATAAACTTTTAAGTGTAATTTAAAAACAATAAACTTAAAAACAAACTTCAATCAACCATTATAATCCAAAATTTCCACTTTCCAAAATTATTTGCTTCATGTTTCCTTACATAATTACATCCTCAAATTGTTATGCTTGCAGACTAGGCAAATAATATTTTTACTTTCCAAAATTATTTATTTCAAGTCTCCTTACATAATTACGTCCTCAAATTGTTTATGCTTGCATACTAGACAAATAAAATTAAATTTCACATTACTATGTTAATCACTATACAATGCTGGCCCTATTTTGAGCTATTATGAATAGTAGGTAGATATTTTCTTGGTCTTGAATTTATGCATTTTCAAAGCAAAGTGAATCTTGTATTAAGCTTTAAGGTAAGGTTGAGGGTAAGCTCAACATTCCACCACCATAGGAGTACAGGAGATGAAATTTACTAGTCACTGGAACCTTGGAGTGCCCATCTGGAAGGAGCCACCTCCAGCTCCAGCAGTGCAAGAGTAAGGACGTGGGGTAGAGATTGGTGGATTTAAAATACTTCCACGACTATGTTGATCACACTCGTGGTCATAATGCCATTGATAAGGCAACGGATAAAAAAAACCACATAGAGAAAAACTATTGCCAATGTTGTCTAATGTTTATCGTTTTCTCCTGTGAGGTGGAAGCAACAACAACTTTGTTTTCGTGCGTAGAGCCATGGTAATCAACGTTACTCCCTCTCGTTAACAATATTTTTTTTCATAATAATCTTTATTTTTATTATTTTTTAAATAGATTTTAATTTTTTTTCAAAATGGTGATGGTTAAATTTATAGTAATTTTTCTTTACATCGTGGTTACATTTAACAATAGTAAAATTCAGCGCTTTATAAATTGTAGGGAAAAAGTAAACGTGACATTTTACAAATTTTTATATATATATATTGATTTGATGAAAATATGGAAAATAAAAAAAATAAAAATTATTTTTCTATCATTTAAATTTATGGTCAATGTCATTTAATAATTTAATAATTCAATTTATGTAGGTTTCAAGGTCCAAATTTTAAACCTAGGCTTTGATACCATATATCAGAATCCATCCTAGGGTCCTCTAACTACAAACTAAATTTATTTAATTTAAACTCAATAAGAACAGCTCACCATTTATTTGATCACAATATACAATTAAAATTTATTTACAATACATTAAACAAGTAAAAATTTCATTGCAACCATTTACATAAATAATTAATAAACACAAGAATACATGTTCCAATAGCTTGGTTAAGATGCTTTCGACTCTGTTGGGATGCTCCTCTCGACTACTCGACTGAATTTACCTCCCAGCAAATTAGGAATGGTTTCCTAGCCCAAGAAACCTCCAAAGGTTCCCTAGCCCTCTAAGCCCAAGTCTAACTAGGTGTAGTGTGTCCAAGTTAAACAAATACTCTCCAGATCTAAGTTTGTATTTTTTCATTTATCTCTCCCTTCTCTCCCTTCTCTTTCTCCACATCCCTCCCCCAAAACAAAATCCTCCAAACCAAAACCAAGGCCAAAGATCTCCCCCCTCTCCTCTCATCATCCTTCCTCTTTTATGTCCCTTCCTCCCATCCACTTCAACCACTTATCATTAATGTCATGAATACCCCCTCATCCTTTCATTTAGTATCCTTGACTTTTCTTAACATATCTTATTCAAAGTAGATTTGAGAAGACACCTTGGGATATGAATATTTAATTTGGAATTTAATTGGAGAAAACCATAGATTCTCAAAACTAGATTTGAAAAGACACCTTGGGATATGGGTATTTAATTTGGAATAAATTAAAGAAGACCATATCTTCTCAAAAGTAGATTTGAATAGACATCTTGAGATATGGATATTAATTTGGAATAAATTGGAGGAAACCATATTCTATCCAAAATTAAATTTGAGAAGACAAGTTGGGAGTTGAATAATAACAATAATAAAATTTATATCAGTAAAATAAAATTACAGTTTCACAATGTAGGTGTATACCAATATTTCTTGATAATTATAAGTCAATATTTTTAGGTCAATTAAACACAAATAAAAACTGGCATGATCAGATTAAGTAGGGCATTACAAAACTAGTCAAACTGATAATAACTCAAATTAACTGAAATAGATTGCTACAAGTTAGCAATCAAACATACTGAACTGAACTCAAGCTTTCCCAACTCAAATAATCTGAGTTAATTGAGTAATAAATGTCATGTCACCTCAGTTAACCACCTCCAAGATTTATGCTAAAATAGAAATTCGAATTTTCTCTAGTTTGACCAAGGCAAAGTCAAACTGAGATTTTATTGTTGCATTTTCAACATATGATTTGTGTCTCTATATGATTAAGACAAAATCTATAGTGATTGTTGCGTCTCCGGATGAGGTCAATGTATTGGTGATTGTATTTTTTTTTTTTTGAAATGGTTCAGATGGACAACAATTTTAAGTACCTTGGTTTTCTCCTAAAACCAAATAACTATGGTATAAGAGATTGATGTTGGATGATTGATAAATTTGAGCATAGGTTGTTATCTTGGTCTCTTAAATGGTTAAATCTTGGCATTGGGACAGCCTTGGTGCAGTTGGTCATGCAAAGTATTGCGGTATATTGGATGCATATTTATATCATCCCTAAAAATATCATTAGGTGTATAAATTCTTTTATCTCTAAGTTTATTTGGTCCAGTTCAAATGATGTCAATAAGATCCATCTTGTTTATTTGGAGGATAATTCAATGATGAATGAGGACAATGGATGGGGCTTAAAGAATATTGAGAAGTTTGGATGGGCTTTGTTGGTAAAGAGTTTATGACATGCTAAACATAAATGGAATTTGGAAAAGGATTACTAAGGAAAGTACCTGAGAAACCAGTCTATTATGGCGTGGATAAAGGATGGGGCTTGGGTACCACGCTTTGTCTCATCCATATGAAATAGAATAATTAAAGTAAAACACTGGTTGATTGGGAATTTGAGATGGGAGATTGGATAGAAAAACGTGGTGGAGATCAGTCTAGATCCCATCAAAGGTTTTGATGGAAATCATGGCTTTCCTGCCCCTCTTATAAAGTATATCCATAATTTGGGTATTTATTTTTTAAATCAAATACAGGTTTCATATGATCCCATCCCTCTTCTACCTTCATGGGCATGCTCTCAGGATCTTGGTTTATTTGGTGATTTGGTTGTGTCATGGGATAGATATGTGAACAACTTATACCTGGTTGGTATCACACTGTTAGATGAGAATGATATCTTCACATGGGATGGTAAAACTGTACAGTGTTAGATCTTGGTTAAGGAGGCTTATAGGTACATCACTCCTGCTCATCCGCATTCTAAGGAAGGAACATGGTTCATAAATATTTGGAATTGGAACCTCCCCATTAAGCTTAAATTCTTCAGGTGGTTGGCCTCACAAAATAAGATATTGACATGGGATCATTTATGTTAGAGAGGTTTCATAAGACCAGGTAGATGTGTATTGTGTAAGTTGGAACTTGATGATGTGGTTTACCTTTTCATAAAGTGTCCATTTACAGTCTTTATATGGACTAGTGTATTGAACATCTTAAATATTTTTTTAGATTAGAAATCCACCTCATTGGAAGCTTGTTTGCAAGTTTGGATGATGGAATACAAGGAATTTCATTCGCATCCTCTTTACATTATCTAGGGCATTTAGAGGAGCAAGAATGCAAACATTTTTTAGAAAATTTCACTGAACATCAAGTGTATCTATATGAATATTGTTGCATATTTCAATGAAATTGGGCATGTGACCAAAATGGGATCATCAAGATGCATTCATCTATTGAATATATGGAGTATATACCCTATGGGGTTTTTTGACGAGGCAACTTGTAATAATATGTGTAGTAGTGGGGCATACATAGTCATAAAGCCTATAAATTATTATAATTTGGAACAATGGGATGGGTTCCAATACACGTGTAGAGACCATTACTCTTTGGGGGGTCTTATATTGTGCAAATTGGTTATCCATCGATTTAATGGATGTCTTTGGAGATTCAAAGGTGGTTATTGATGCATCTTGATGCGATCTTCATTTGATCCCTGCTTGCTCATATACTAATGAAAAGAATTAGAATATTGATTGGTCATTTTCGTGGGCTAACTATTCCCATATATACAGGGAATAAAATGTTATTGTTGATGCACTATCAAAAGCAGGAACAACTATCAATCTAGGGAGATTATATCATCTGCTTTCTACGATGATAAATTTTAGAGGGTGGAAAAAATCCACTTCTCATAAGATCCTCTTTTCTGATTCAGAACTTAAGCCTTTCCTTTTCTATGTATGTGTCATATTTTTTGTGATGTAGTGAAACATAAAAGGTTTTAACAAGTTGAACTCTTTATAGAGACATATTTCAAATCTAGGAGATGTGATATTCAAATTAGTGCTTATAGGCCATACACTAAATATGGTGAATATCATGGAAATTATGTTATATGCAAACAACTTATTTAATAGGAAGCTTATTGATTTTTTCTTCTTTGAACCAAAAAACAAAAACAAAAAAACATAGTAGAGGAAGAAGGAGAGTTGTAATACTTGTCTTAGGAAAAGTAATAATGAAAATAGTAAGATAAAAGCATGTTTTATAATTTGGTGCCTATTATAGATGCCATTTCATGTTATAGTAAGATGACCTAGACATAATTTCAAATAAAGATATTCTATGGTAATAGTAACTAGATGTCATATGTAATGCATTAAGAATGGTAGTGGTGGATTTAATAAATATGATATGAAAAATCATTATATGACTAGAGATAAAGAAGGGTGAATAATGAGGTTTCAGAATAGAAAAAGGTGATAAGATTTTGGAAAGAAGGTCAAATACTTGGATACATTATGGAAAGTGAAAATATTTTAAAAGGTAATTTTGAGTTACAACAACTTCAATATTAGACTGTAACATGATGCAAAAGTTTGCATCATTATAAAATATTGTTTCAAAATTTTGTGATAGGTTTTTTATGATAAAGTACAGTACACACATCTCTTGTAATATTAACTACCTCCACTCTGGACATTGTACTTATATGCACTACTTAATAATTGTTTTGTTATTAGAAATTGTTTCTTATTGCATATTTTTATTTCTTGTATTTATTAATTTCATTTAATCCTCAACATAATTGGGATCAAGGTTTTTTTTTCACAGTAAAAAAATATATTTTATATTAGAAAAAGTTGTAGAAAAACTCGACAATAATTTCATACAAAATATTTAGAGCTACTAAATAAAAATATATACCATATAATCAAAAAAATTCCTTGCTCTAAAATTTCCATTTCTAGTCTTTATAAGACTAGTAGGTGTACCACCTTACATATTGAAAGAACCAAAAAACTACTCAGCAAAACATAATAGGTATAGAAAAAACAATTAGAAATTATGTCCTTGAAGGACTTCAACTTTTAGGGACACTTAAGTCTCCTGTGTTACATCCTCTGAGTGCATTTCCATTTCATTTGTATGATAAATATGAATGTAATGCACTCCCAAGTGGCAACTTGGGAGAAATTTATGACTAACTAGAGAACTTAGATCAAAGTAATTATGAAGGTTAAAGCTCTATCTAGTAACAACAACCTAATAGTAATAATAATGCGTAGATATTCATTTTCCACACAAATGGTGGGGGTGAGTGAAGGTGTGGAATTGTGTACAAATTTACATATTTATCCTCTAATATGTGCACAAAGTTTTCACTTTCATACCATTTATAAATTCACACCTTCACTTAGATGAAAATAGATATTGGTTACCCATGAGATGGAGAACAATCAACAACAAGGTGCTCTGTTAAGGCACTACTTATATGAAGTTCTTTGATTCGAAACCTTGTGGATACAAAAAATCAACCATGTTAAGGGTTAGTGTGGGTCAGGTTGAGTGCGAACCTCAAACAATTTTGATGGCTTAGATACCCTCGAGTTGTAGTTTCTTAGTGAAAAGTTAGTCCCACAAGACATGAACAAACTAGGGAAAAACAAAAGATGTTGGTTAAAGAATATTAAATCAATTATTCAATAATATTCATCTCAACCACCAAATTACAGTTCAAAAAAATATGAAATTTTCATCCTTCGCCATGTACACAAGTTTAAACATTATCATCCTCACTGTGTACTAAGTCCACATCTTCACTCCCACATACTAATTAAAATTTGATATTAAAAAATTAACCTAATTACGTCCATCTCAATGGAAAAAGTACAATGGAACAAACCATTTACATTTGATGTTGGTTTTAATTTAAAACCCCTTTATTCTTTATCTTTTACAAAAAGAGTGTTGGGATGGGTGAAAGTGTGGAAGTGTGTACAAATTTACACCTTCATCCTTGCTATATACAAATCCACAACTTCACTCCTGCAATGATATATAATGGATTGTCATATACTTTTCCATATATCTTTGTACTTTCTAGGTTGACAAATTGGAGGAATTAGCTTGTAGGGGGTCCTAATTTGGGGATATGGAATCTGGAACCTTGCAAAGCTCATTTGAGGCATCAGATGGCACTTCTTTGGGCCAAAACCTTTTGAGCATAGATCATATTCACTTAGCAATGATTTACACATTGAAAGATTCCCAATGATCTAAACATCACTTCAATTGAAGTTCATATGTGGAAGTTATGTATCCCATAAGTTTACCTACCTTATTAACCACCATGGTACCAAGTGGATTCCATGTCACCCCCCATTACATACACATGTGGGTCCAGTCACACGTGGAATTTTAGAAATATCCTAGAGGGTCCAAAACCCTAATACTAATTGATGGTTGAGGCATGAAAAAACCCTAACCCTAATCCTGGACAACTATAAGGTTATGTTAAATATTGGGCCATTAGAAAGATAAGGCATTCCATTCTTTTAATATTATTATTGTTTTACAGTTGAGTAAATCATTTAGGAGTGGGTTATGTTTAGTAATGTTGTCATTGATATCAAAGCTAAGGGGTAGACCCAAAGGCAGGGGAGGGGGAGCTTGATAAAAGGTGGGAGCACTAGCTAAGGCATGAAAAGAATAAAAAGGGAAAACCTTAAATAATACTCAAGATTGGTCCAACACGGGAGCTCATTTAGGTGTGGAAAGAAGAAAATGGGGAAAACCTCAAAATTGATCTAAGGTGGAGCACAAGGAAAAAACCTCAAAGTCTCATAAAAAAGCCTCAAATTTTGTTATAACATGGAAATCCCCACAAATCTAATGTTTTTGGACCTTCACCTTAGTTAATGGACATGCATCATATTGTCAATTGTTGATCTGTCCATGAGACCCTTGACATACCAGAGATTTTACAATGCACAAGTTCATGAGATTTTCCAATATTCTGGTGTATTTGAGCCCCTAGTCTAGCCCTTGTTCACAGAGGTGCTAAGGTGTAGCACTTGAGCACTAAGCCCCTCCTTAGCATATTGACATATCATCATTTTACAAATGCAGAGTTCATGAGATTCACCAATATCCTAGTATGGAGTAGCTCCTTATCACACACCTATAGGAAATGAGGGCCCAAGCCCTTGACATACCAACACATTAGACAACACTTTAATTCTTGCAATTTTCCCGATATTCGAAATATACAACCTCTAGTCACAACTTCAGTCACATGAGTGCTAAGGTGTAGCACTCGAGGGCTAAGAGCCCTTGGCATATTGACATATCATCATTATAGCAAGTTTCGAGATTTTTTGCATATCCTAATATAATTTTCTTCTAATCATGCTCTTGGTCGTGAATATCGTACTTATATCACTAAGGACTTAGTTCCCTCATCATATCGACAACTAGAGGTTTCTAAGGAGCAATTGGGTTGAAAACAACCAATATCTCAATATGATTTAGCAAAGCCTTTGATTATAGCCCCTAATTATAGGGTGCTTAAACTTTAGCACCAAGAGTTAAATGCCCTTGAAAATGTCGTTTTCTAATGTTAAATGATTCCAAGTTATTTTTGATCTCCTAATAAAAAGTGAAATTTGAAGTTTTGGGACCTCAAATGCCCCTTGCCACAATATGGGTTAAAGTGAGCATCTGCACAAAAATTTGAGGCTTTGCTCTCATTTACTCAATAACTTTAATTCTCCAATATATTGATATAAAAGCCCTTGGGTTCCTTGATTGGATATATGATGTCAAAATTATATGCATAAGCACTAAAGTGAAAATGTTAGATTGAAAGGAGCTCTAATATACTAAAGTATAATAAAGTTATTGCACTAGCATAATAAGCACTTGGGCAAATGAAAGAGTTATGTGAGAGGAATAACTTATAAAAGAACTAGTGTGGTAGTTGTGCTTAAGATGTGGCATATATTGCTCAACTAGATAATTGTCAAGGGTGAAAGATTGGGCTAAAGAAAGCACCACAATAAAATATGAATTACGTTATTAAATTGTAGATTTGATCTATGGGTTGAAGGAAGCACAATATAGGAAAGTATTACATTGGTAAAAGGAATGTTGATGAGATAAGCGATAAAAGAGTGTTAGAGAACAAAATTTGTAGCTCCAGAAGTTGGGATTTGAAGGAAGCACTAGGTTCAGAGCAAAGGTTTGATGAGGTAACTACAAAAATTCAAAAAAGAAGAGTCTACCAAAGAAAAGAACATTACATATAAAAGCTATGATGACGTGATTACCAAAATTCAGAAACTAACAATGAACCAAAGAATAAAATATTTACAAAGCAAAGATCATAGGGGATTGGTGTCTTATGTGCATTGGTGCCTACAAAGTAGCAGAAAGGATTAGTGTCTCATAAGGGTTGGTGTCTCTAGTAAGTTGGTTCCTACAAAGATTGTAACAATAGATTGGTGCCTACAAAGAACAATCAATTAAAAGAAACTTTTTTATTTTCTCCTTAAAAAATTTCTATGGATATTCTATGTTTTATGTAGAATATATATTTCCTTTTGTATAATTGTTCATCTTCTAAGTTTGGTGAGGAGGTCATTGTACTAACTTCCCTACTACACCCCATATTTGAGATGGAAGTTGTCTACCAAGGCATCAATTTTGCCAAGACAATGAAAAATCACCATAATCCACAGTAAAAGTGCATATTTGAATATCGGTTTTTTATGGTAGAAATAAATTCAACACCATCAAAAACCTTAAAGCACCGAAAATCTTGAAATTTTAAAATAATAAATAAATTTTAAAATAATTCCATAAAATTTTATTAAAAGTCATGCCAGAATTTCGCTGGTTACCCTTAAACTATATCTTTGAGATGAATTGCCAATCAATTCCCCACGACTCCTATATCCAACCCTATAGCAAAGTTAATGCGGCTTGACATAGCCGCTCAATACCCATATATAACACGCGCGCGGTGATGACTAGGGAAAAAAAACGACGTGTTATATTGGGCTATGGAGCGGCCATGTCAGATCACATTAACTTTGCTATAGAGTTGGAAATAACATTTCTACCATAATTAATATAGGTTAATTATGCTCATTAAGTAATGCTGGTTATTTATACCCCAAAGTCCACAAATTCTGTAGTTGACGAATCTGAAACTGTGCCGATATTGGAATAACAAAGTTGCTCCATCCATGCCTCTAAACATGACACGGGAATTCGCTTCTTCATGTCCTTTGAAGAAAATCTCTCTTGGAAAACAGCATGAGCTTGCACTGAGGTTGAGATCCAGGCTCCAATTTGTCATCGGTACATCGGAAGGGCTTGAACCAAAATCGAATTTTGGGCAGTTGAGGTCAAGGCAAAACTGAGGAGGAGCCAACTGCAAGGATGGCCCCAAAGCACACTCTGGATTCTGGTCCCATCTGTTGACACTCCAATCTCCTGCAGATGGTTTTTTCAAGGCAATCGGTGTGTCCTCGGTCCAACAATAGATTCAGAGGGGGATAACCCCAGGGGGAGCAGAGGACAATTTCTCTATATTTCTGGCGGAGTGGTGAAATCCAGAGGGGGATAACCCCAGGGGGAGCAGACTGTGAGATCCAATTTAGTAACAAACTGAAAGCACATGGGCAGCAAGTACAGGTTATATGCACAGATACACGCGAGTCGCTCGCCCTCTCCATTTCCTGCCACTTCTTGCAGACAAGAGCCATCGGGTTCGGCGATAAAGTCTCCTTCATGGCGCTGAATATGTTGCTCATTGAAATGGTGGGTTTCTCTCCCTGTCTCCATGTCTATTTCCATTCTCTCCCATGTTCATTTCCATTCTCTGCCTCTCATTCTCCTCCCCATCCTCACCAATACCAGAATCCTCAAACTCCATCATCATCAACATGTTCAATCTCAGCAATTTCCCTGCCCCTGCCCCTTGTCCAGTGGCACTAACATCTCGCCTGGACTCATCAGTGGCACTGGCTCTGGCACTACAGAGGGCCGGACACACAGCACACGCACATATGACATATACAAAATGCATGACAACTAAGTTTTAATTGATTTTTCTCACGCTAATGAATTTTCAGCGTTAGGAGGATGAGGTCACGAGGGTGTCCCCAGTGGGATCCATCTTTCTCCACCATACTCCTCGTTTCCTCTCCTCTCCTGCCGCAACTCTACGGCTGCTCCTTTCCACCTGCAAGTTTCAGCCACAAAAATATCGCTCACGTCACCGACTACTATTCTTATTAGCGTGCGTTTTTCAAAAATTCAATATTACATACCAAATCTGTTAAGCTTGATTTCTTTATAATCTACGTACATTTACATTTTTTCTTCTTAAAGTTTTAGAACCAGTGCACATCGATGGATGGATAAGTTTACCTTCTGTGTCACTGAGAAGTACATGGTTAATGGTTTAAAGGCCAGTTGCGAAAGGAGGACACAATATTAGAAAAATAAGTATTATTATTATTAAAAAATTTAAAAGTAATAAAAATTATCATAATTTAATTGTTAAAATAATAGTGAAGATTGTCATGATGATGAAAACAAGATGACTCATTACTATTATTTAAGAAAAATCACATCACCTTATGGTGATTCATTATTATTGTTCAAGAAAAATCACATCACCTTATATAGAATCACTAGATAGTGATCATAAATGGTACTACCAGAGGGTGACTCATTACCATTATTCAAGAAAAATCACATCACCTCACATAGAATCACTACTCTTTTCATATGCTTCTGGATGTTAGAACATTGACCTCTTTCTTTATCCCAAAATTATGAACTTTCAACCAACCAAAAACAATTTTAACTCATACTCTAAAACGATTAAATTTTGATTCCTTATTATGTGTAACTTTACATAAAATAAATATAAATTAAATAGTTTTAAATTATTAATTAATAATAATTATATTAATTATTAAATTATAATTTAAATATATTTTACAATTTGGTGTTTCTCTATATACAAAAATCTGCATTTAACTTCTCTCTCTCACACACACACACATATATATATAAAACTAATAACACTCATCACTATAACAAATTAGAATTATGAATTGGCAAATGGGACTTGAAAGAGTCCAAGTATTTATGGTTCTAACTTTGTATTTGTGAATATCCTCTTTTTCCACTATCAGAAGAAGAAAATAGATTGTATGTATTTATACATTTTTAATATGATAAAAGCATATTAAAATTTGGGTGGAGAAAGATAAAGGAAAATGAGATATGGAAATTTGAAACATTGAATTTGGTTGAGATTTCATTGAAAATGATATTTTTAAATATTTGAAGTGGAGAAAGTCAAAGCTTTAGATTGTAGAAAAGATTGATAGTAAATACATTTTAAAATTTGAAATGATGCATGTATGTCCTTGTTTACATGAATAATGGGGTAATAAGACAATAGTTCATAAATAAAGTTGGACCTAGTGGTAAACTATCCAATAAAAAAGAAACACCTATTTGGTTTTCATAGTGAAAGTAAAATCTCAAAGTACAAGGATTTTTAAATAAGCGATAATATTTACCACACATTTCACAAAAGGAAATGATGTATTTTTTCTATTCAAACTCCCTAATATATGAATTACCTATACATTAATTAGTAGGTATGTGATAGTTAATATTCATTCACTTCTTATGAGAACAAACTTTGTTATGCACAATTTGAAAACAAAGACTACTATGATCCAAGTAGTTATAAAGGACAATCTAATAAAACGGTCTTGAAATTTATGATTTTTAGGTCATGAGCTCATAAAGCAATTTTCGAAGTGATCATGTATTTTTAATGGTTCTAACACCAGATACTAGAGTATCTAGCCCAGTTTATGGTCTTTGACAAGGCTACCCTTTTTCATAGACAACTCAATGTTGTCCATCTCAACATGCACGTTTGGCGCCAACATCAATGATAAGGTTAAGGATTTTACATCTTAATGTTCTTGACTCTTGACAAGATGTAGTATTTAGTAGAAGTTAATTCATTTTCTTGTCCCTCAAGTTGATCCTATTTAGGAATCAATGTTAATACATCCTATGGAGGTTTAGAAACCTCTTTGCTTCATGTTTTGCATTGTTAACTTCTAGAACAAAGTGGGTAATGCTTGAATTGTCACAAATGATAATTGCTCTAAGTTACCTTAAAGTAATTCTAGTAATCTCCTAAATTGCAAGATTCAAGATTGATAATTAAAAAAAAGATGGAGAATTAAAACAAGTTGAAGACAATAATACACTGGAACTATTAGATTCAAACAATGGTCCCTCCAACAGACACTTTTACCCAACAATACATATACTTCAAAATTATAGGATGAAAGATTCAAAATAAAGAAATGTCAATGGGAATAACATGAGTATTCATTGGCATGGAGAAACACAAATATATCAAAATGATGAAAACAATAACATACGTGCTCCTGGACAATTCGATAGAAAGGAAGAAAGTGTATTAGGTCAAAAGTAAATAAATTTATTGTATGCATGAAAATAACATCTTCGGATTAACCTAATAACTCATAATTAAACATAAATTCTTAAACATATGATTTCCCACAAATATAATCTTCATAATAAATACATGATAGTGAATATCCTACATGTTAAAAAATTTTAGAAGAAAAAAAATTGGTCAAAACCCTAAACAATCAATCACAATAAACATCTTAAATAGTGTATATTTCTATTATTATTGACTAAAAAGACTCTCTAGTACAACTAAAAGATAAATTATCATATCAAAGTCCACAAAATATTTATTAATGATTGAAAAACAAAATATTTATTAATGGTTGAAAAACAAATTGCACAAAGAATTGAAAAAACAAATTTTGAATTACATAAAAAGGAGGTCGATCACATAAGAAACACATTGAATCTGTAATGCAGGAGGTGAACCCACCGGTTCATCCATAGTAAAAATTAAACCCCTTCTTTCTCTTTTGCTCTCCTTTTTACCCTTCTCGAAAATTAGTTTCTAAGTTTATGTAACCATTTTGTCAAAATAGACCTATGATTAATTTATGAAATATAAAATGTACAAGGCAAATAAATGGAAGGATTTAATCCCGATGTAATAATTTTACTTTTAGTTAAGGGGAATTTGTATAACCTTAATGCTATATCCCACGAAGATGGATGTGGTGGCTTAATATAATATAAAATTAGATAATTTAAATATTTAATTAGTATTGTAATGGCCTTTTAAATTAATATGGATGTATAACATAGTAGAGGAAGAAGGAGAGCTCTAATATTAGTTGTAGTAAGATAAAGGGATGTTTTATAGTTTGGTATCTCTTAGAGATGACATATCATGTTATAGTAAGATGAATTAGATATAATTTTAAATAAAAATATTCTATGGTAATGGTAATTAGATGTTACATGTAATGTATTAAGTAGTAAGTAAGGTGGAGGTAGATTTAATAAGTATGATACGAAAAATCATTACATGATTAGAGATAAAGAAGGGTGAATAGTGAGGTTTTCGAATAGAAAAAGGTGATAAGATTATGGAAAGAAGGTTAAAGACTTGATACATTATGGAAAGTGAAAATACTTTGAAAGGACATTTTGAGTTATAACACCTTCAATATTGGACTATTATATGATGCAAAATTTTGCATCATTATAAAATACAGTTTCTTTTTTTTTGTTACAAATTTTTTTATGATTAAGTATAGTACACACATCTCGTGTAAGATTAACTACCTCCACTCTAGACATTGTATTTATTGTTAGAAAAATATGTATTACAAAGCAATGGAATACATAAAATATTGCAGAAATATGAACACAAAAAACACATAAAACAAGAGAGACACATATATACATGGTTCACACAATTTGGGCTATATACACGGAGAAACAACTAGTCATTCCTTTTATATTATCTAGCAAAATGAAGAAATACAATCTACAACAAATCTGCTATAATTCCATCTTCGCTCTCACATAATCTCCTCTCTCTTTCTCGCTCATAATACATATCTACATAGGCGCAATGCAATTCCCTCATATATAGTGAGGGGTTGCCTTCTACGACAAAAAAACCTAAATTAAACATAACTTCTACTGTCAGATCTCTGCCTAATGAATGGCCCAGATTGACTACGAAATGACACCATTTTACAAGGCAATTTTACATCTATTTTTAGCTTTGGGGGTGCTACCCTCGATCCCCCACCAGGGGGGATCCCAAAGATCACAACTGCCCCCCCTGGACCCCCCTTGCAGCACAAATATTATGGGCGGCATTGCTGCCACATTATGAACTGGGGTCCAATGCAGTGATACCTCTGAATAAAGAAGATAATCAGGCCACACCCAACACTTATATGCATTGTTTCATAATTATTTTATTAATAGAAATTGGTTCTTATTGTATCATTTTATTTTGTTTGTTTATTAATTTCATTTAATCCTTAACATAATTAGGATCAAGTTTTTTTTCACATTAACTTTTATTATTTTATATTAGAAGAAGTTGTAGAGGAACTCGACAATAATGCAATAAAAAGTATTTAGGGCTATTAATAAAAATATATACCATATCATAAAACAGTCCTTACTCTAAACTTTCCATTTATATCATTTATAAGACTAGTAGTTGTACTACCCTACATATTGAAATAACAAAAAAAACTACATAGAAAAACATAATAGGTATAGAAAAAAATAACAAGAAGTTATGTTCTTGAAGGACTTCAAAATTTAGGGCCACTTAAGTCTCCAGTGTTGCATCCTCAGAGCACATTTCCATTTCAATTGGATGATAAATATGAATGTAATGGGCTTCCAAGTGGCAACTTGCAAGAAATTTATGACTAGCTAGGGAACTTAGATCAAAATAATTATGAAGGTTAAAGCTCTATCTAATAACAAAAACAATATTAATATTAATAACAAGATTAATAGTTGCAATGCAACATAGTCCTTTCATCTACCACTATTCAATTGATTAAGGTTGTGTGAATTGTGGAAGAAGCATAATCAAAGCTTCCTTCGCACTCTGCAAATTGCTTCCTCCACACTCCAGCAAATTTCATCCTGCATCCCGCACTCCGCAAATTTAGAATTCTTGAAATTGGTCCAGCAAACCTTCCAGTTATGCTCGTTATTACAGAGGTAAGAGAATAATGTACAACAATTTATGTGTTACAACAATTGTGCAAAGGAGAGCTAGTTATTTAATTATTTTGTCTAGGCATGTATACAATCACACCACATATTCTATATGTATGCTTTTAAATAATGTCATTTTTTTGGCATTAAAGTCCCTTCAATGTTCAAAATCTTGATATTGTGGCTCTTGGGCATTGTTTGTGTGTTGTGCTACAACACCAACCTGATGCACCCCAGTGACACAAACACAAACTATGATGAATTTAATTTTTTAATCATAAACACAAACTATGATGAATTTAATTTTTTAATCATAAACACAAACTATGATGAATTTAATTTTTTAATCAATCAATGAAAAGTTATGTGTTGTGCATTTATTTTGATGGTGTATTTTTTTCTTTAAAATGACAACTTTGTGAAAAGTGTTATTCTAAAATAAAATATTGGGCCCAACATTTAGAACGCAGAAGGAAAAAAAAATTATACTTCATAGCCCAAGAATACGGAGCAAAGCACTCTGCACAGAGGTGGTTTCCATCATGCGGAGCTTCACAATTCACATAGATGAAATTATTTTAACTACATAAATACACATTTATATTCCCTCAATAATAAAGAAACGTTGTAACACATCATAAAGATAACGATTTTCATTGCGTTGGGCTCCACACTCCACACATAACTAGTTTCCATTGTGCCAAGATCTGTACTCCGCGTAGAAGTGGTTTTCATGGTGCGAAGCTTGATACATTATGCAAAGTGCAGAGATGATTTCTTCCTTCGCACCTCCACACAATATTTCTGTGTTCGATCCCACGCTAACCTAACAGGATTTGAGTATTGGCAAGTAAAATATCAACCGGGCAGGGAAAACTTGGCAATGTATCTAATGCATGCTCACATCTTTGTTCAATTAATTAGTTGATACATTACAAGAGTCTTTTCTTGACAAGGTGACGTAGGAGGAAACAATGGATTAATAAACCCCAACAATCAGCCTGTTGTTCACCCCTTTTACATAATTCTTCCTTTTCTCTTATAACTGGAGTGCCTCTGGAACAAGGCCAAAACAATGCATTTTTGCTTTATAAACAAAAATTTTCGCCAACATCGGAGATCACGATCTAACTGAACCAACGGTCCATATTAAATCGCATCATCGCAAGTCACAAGTTGCAAGGGTCTTAATCGGAGCTTCCCTTTGTTAAAGTCCTGATGCGATTTATCGCGTCAATCGTTGTCGGCAATCGTTTCTTCCCTCGGCTTAAGGCCTTGTCGCTCCCACTCAATGCTCCAATGCGATATATTGGTAGTCGCTAATCGGAACTCGTGAAGACTTGGGATCCACCTTCCTCTTAAACAACATTGCGATGCGATTGAGATCCATGGACCCGATAAAGTTAAAAGCCTCCGTCTATAATATTTCAAGTCCGGGTTTCGAATCTGCTAAGTGTTTTGTTGTAATTCTTAGTGTAAATTGGATTTTCACCTTCAAGACCAAAACCATGTCAATTAACTTCGTCGATCCGATATCGATGATCCAACAACTGGGATTTAAAGTGGCAACAACCAATGTTATTTATATAAAAGGTCTCTATCTTCTATTAATTTGGCGATTTATACCGTGAAACATAAACAAGCAAAGGGATGATCAACTCTGCCCTGAATACAAAGAACAAAAGCAAAATAGAAATTTCTACAAGCTAGGTGTATGACCACACACGACATCAATTTATCAATATAAAAGAGTTACAGAGTCTTGGCCTTGGCCCGATTACAACATATGAAAAGACCTCTGTTTCTACGAAATCCACACACACTAATCTTGCTTTCACTCCACTCTATTCTCTCTCTCATTACATTTTTCCCTTCCTTTTATCAATCAAATATTACTCTAACTGTGCTTAACAACTCAATCTCTATTTTTAATCAATCTAACATCAAATATATAATTTCTAGCTCTACCACACACCTTATGCTAACAACTTATCTTTGAACCTAAAATAAGACAATTTATAACTATTACAATAATGAAATACAACTCATTTCTTGAGAGATCCAACCCTCTAAGTAAAACTGACTTTTACCAATCAGGTCAATGAAATTCAACTTGTTTAGCCACAGCATGTGAACAAACTTTCACATTGCCGACTAAGTCTAGATGCTCCTGCGTCAGACTCCCAAGGAACAAAATAATCGTCCTTCAAACTTTCAGGACTTACTCCATACTTCTGCAATTCTGTTGTTGTTAACCAGCTAGCATCCTTTATTGGTTGTCCTTTCCATTTGACTAGATATTGGAAATAAGTCTGTCCTCTGGTTCTTTTGGATACTCGTTTCTCCAAAATAACTTCTACGTCTTTCCTAGCTATCTTTGGCATTTGTTCTTCCCAGTTCATAGTGTAAACTTCATCTTCTATAGTCTCCTCCTGTAGCTCTGTCTCTGTGTCCTTGTATGGATACAAATCTACAACATTGAGTATAGGTGATATACCAATCCCTTATGGTAATTCAATTTCATAAGCATTACTTGAAAACTTTCTTTTAATTCTACATGGTCCTATATTTTTCATCTTTAGTTTATTGTAAGTCTTAGCAGGAAATCTTTATTTTATCAAATACACCATCACTAAATCTCCCACTTGGAATTCTTTCTCTCTTCCTTTCATATCTACCCTCTGTTTGTATTTGTCACTGCTTTCTTGCAATCTGCCTTTGACATCTTCTTGTAGTCTCTACATCTACTCTGTAAACTCTTCAGCTTTTGCACTTCTTATCTCCTGTTTACCCAAATTTTTGAGCTCATACACACCTCTTGGATTCATTCCAAAAACAATTTGAAATGGACTCATTCCAGTACTTTGGTTTGGAGTATCATTATAAGCAAATTTGGCTTGAGCTAGTGCTAAATCCCACTACTTAGGATTTTGATACACTAAACTTCTCAATATGTTTCCCAAGCTCCTGTTTACTACTTCGGTCTGTCCATCCATTTGAGGATGGTATGCTAAACTAAAACTGAGGTTAGCTCCCATTTTCTTCCAAAGAGTTCTCCAAAAATTCCCTACAAACATTGTATCTCGATTAGACACAATACTTACAGGCAATACATGTAATCTTACAATTTCTGAAAAAATAGATTAGCTATATGTGTTGCATCACTAGTCTTCTTACAAGCAATGAAATGTGCCATCTTGAAAAATCTATCTACTACAACATAAATGGAATCATTCCCTCTTTGGGTTTTTGGTAAATCCCAAAACAAAATCCATGCTAACTACATCCCACGATCGGTTTGGTATTGGCAATGGCTGATACAATCCTGTATTATGGCTCCTCCCTTTAGCATGCTAACATATCCTGCACTTCTCAACAAATTTCTTAACATTAGTCTGCATTTTTGGCCAATAATAAAAAGCATTCACCTGAGCAAAGGTTTTATCTTGTCAAAAGTGACCAGATAATCCTCCACTATGTTTCTCCTTTATTATGTTTTCCCTCATAGAACATTTGGGAATACACAACTTGTTGCTTTTAAAAAATAAGTCTCCTTGAATGAGATAGTCTAACCATTGACTTCTGTTATGAACTATTGGATTCTGAACTATTTCATAGATATCTTTGAAATTTGCATCATCTTTGTACATTTCAATCATTTCCTCAAATCCTACAACACCCACTTTGAATTCTTGCACAATAAAACTTACCCTGCTCAATGCATCATCGACTTTATTTGACATACCACTCTTGTGTTTTATCACAAAAGTAAAACTTTGCAAAAATTCTACCCACTTGGCATGTTTTTGGTTCAACTTCGGCTGGTTATTGATGAACTGTAAGGCATGATTGTCCGAATATAATATGGATTCCTTTGGCAGCAAATAATGTCTCCATTTCTTCAAGGCTGGTACAATAGAGTAAAACTCTTTATCATAAGAAGAATATTTCTTCTTTTCTTCATTCAATTTCTCACTGAAGTACACTATTGGTCTTTGTTCTTGACTCAGAACTGCACCAATTTCAACTCCACTAGCATCTGTTTCAACTTGAAATACTTTTTCAAAATCAAGCAAAGCTAAAATTGGTTCCTTTGTGATTTTCCTCTTCAACAATTTAAAGTTTCTGTCTACTGCTTCGGTCCACTTAAATGGCTAATTGATCTCCTTAATTGTTTCAAGAATTGGTGCACAAATTTGACTAAAGCCTTTGATAAACTTTTTGTAGAAACTTGCAAGACCATGAAAACTCCTTACCTCAAATATATTCCTTGGAATAGGCCAGTTCCAAATTGCTTGGAATTTCTCTGTATCCATTTTCAATCCTTCTTTAGAAACTACAAATCCCAAGTAAATTAATCCTTCCTTCATGAAACTACATTTCTTCAGATTTATCAGTAGTTTCTCTTTCTATAGAGTTCTTAAAATCAATTTAAGATGCTTTAGATGTTCTTCCTTACTTTTACTAAAAACTAGAATATCATCAAGATAAACAATGACAAACTTGCCTGCATATTCCTTCAAGACTTCATTCATTAATCTCATGAATGTGCTAGGTGCATTAGTGAGTCCAAAAGGCATCACTAAGCACTCATACAACCCATTGTTTGTTTTAAATGTAGTCTTCCATTCATCGCCTTCTCAAATTCTTATTTCATGATATCCACTCTTCAAATCTATTTTAGTAAAATATTTGGATCCACTCAAACAATCCATTAGATCATCCATGCATGGCAAAGGAAATCTATACCCGATAGTGATCTTTTTTATGGTTCTGGAATCTGCGCACATTCACCATTCACCTCCTTTCTTTGGACTGAGTACTGTTGGTACAACACATGGACTAAGACTTTCTCTGATTAACCCCTTATCCATCAGCTCTTGCACTTGTCTTCCAACTTCTGCATTCTCTTGAGTAGTTAATCTTTATGTTTCTTTATTTGGAAAATTTGCTCCTGGTATTAGATCAATATGATGACTAATACTCTTGATCGGTGGCAACGCATTTGGCTACTCATCCACAATAATATCAGGGAAATCATCTAACATAATTTAAACCTCTTTAGGCAAATCATCGAAGTTTGTGGAAGTTAAAATTACCTTTGGTCTCCCTATGACAACAAAATGCATTTCTTCACCTTTTACAACCTCTTGTAACATCTCTTTCCCACTCATCAGTATAACACTACTTCCAGGTGTTCCTTTGTCAGCATCGTCCTTCAATGGTAGCAATGTATGTTTAGTTCCATCCTTCTCCAGAGTATAAGTGTTTCTCCTCCCATCATGAATACATTTTCAATCAAATTTCCACGATCTTCCCAGTAATACATGGCATACATCCATGGGCATTACATCACATAATATCACATCTTTATACATACCAATTTGTATCTCAACTTTGCATTGTTCTATCACAATAATCTGATGTCCCTTCTCTAACCATGACACTCTGCAAGGAGTAGGGTGTATTGTCTTCGCTAATCTGAGCTTTTCCACCATCTATGTAGAAACAAGGTTGTCAGTGATTCCACTGTCAATTATTACTTTACAACACTTACCTTTTGATTTACAGGTAGTTCTAAATAAATTCTTCCTCTGTGCTGGTTCTTCAATCTCCTTCTCTATCTTAAGCAAGGTCCTTCTCAATAACAGGGATTCTCCTACTTTAGAGGATTCTTCCTTTTCCATAAGTCGAGGTGGTTCTGGCTTTGCCTCAACCACATTCACATTCATCTAAATTACTAGTTTATTATAAGGACAGTCCCACGAGACATGTCCCCATTATCCACATGTATAACATCGAACATCCCTTCCTCGAGCTCTTCCTCTGGGTGCAAATCTTCCCTCTGTTTAATTCTCCCCTCTATGGTGGTCTACTACTTGAACTTCCATGTTGATGTTGTTGTCCTCTGGGTCTGGTAGTTCCTCTAACTCTTACTGAGCTTCTTCCTCTATTCCTCTGATTAAGTTTTCTCATCATCTTTTCTTCTTCCTTCAAACCTGCTTGATAGGAATCTTCAATAGAGTTTAGACTCAACATGCTGATCTCATCCTAGATTTCATACCTTAAGCCATTGATATATCTAGCTACCTTCTCCATGTCATCTTCTGCATGTCCTTCTCGAATACTTAATCTATAAAACTCTTCTTTGTATTCCTTAACAGACATTCCTTTTTGCCTTAAATTTTGCAATTGTTTGAAAATATTTAACTGATAATCTTTAGGCATAAATTTGTCTTTCATTTTACTTACCATTTTGTCCCATTGCTTGATCTGAGACTTTCCTTTCCTTGCTTTGGATGTTTGTAATTCATCCCACCAAATCGCTGCATGATCATTCAATCTGGTAACTGCAAATTTCACCTTATTTTTGTCGTCAGCTTTCTCTTCATAGTAAAAATATTTGTCCAATGAATTGATCCAATCCATTAGCTATTTTGCATTGAGACTCCCTTCATACATAGGAATTTCCATCTTTTGTTTTCCTCCTACTTTTGCCAACATTTTGATAACTCTGGTAGTTTCATTTTCCTCCTCTTCTTCTTCCTTAGAAGATTCTTTTTTAGTACTGTCATCTCCTTCATCAAGTATTCTTCTCTGATTAGTCTCATTTTTTTCCCTTCTCGTACGTAGACTTCAGATCTCCTCTAATAGAACTGCATTTGCTTCAGGTCTTCCTCGACCAATGCCAGCTCCTCTCCTTGGCGACATTTTAGCTGCAATCAACCTTAACTTTTGCTCTGATACCACAAATGACGCAAGAGGAAACAATGGATTAATAAACCCCAACAATCACCCCGATGTTCACCCTTTTTACACAATTCTACCTTTTCTCTTATAACCAGAATGCCTTTGGAATAACGCCAAAACAATGCATTTGTGCTTTATAAACAAAAGTGTTCACCAACATCAAAGATCATGATCTAATTGAACCGATAGTATAGATTAAATCGCATCATTGCAAGTCACAAGTCACAAGGGTCTTGATCTGGAGCTTCCCTTTGTTAAATTCCTGATGCGATTTATCGTACCGATTGCTGTCGGTAATCACGGCTTCCCCCGGCTTATGGCCTTGTCGCTCCCACTCAATGCTCCGATGCGATATATCGAAAGTCGCTAATCACAACTCGTGAATACTTGGGATTTTCCTTCCTCTTAAACAAACTTGCAATGTGATTGAGATCCACGGACTCGATAAAATTAAAAGCCTCTATCTATAATATTTCAAGTCCGGATTTTAGATCCGCTAAGTGTTTTATGCTAATTCTTAGTGTAAATCAGTTTTTCCTACAAGACCAAAACCATGTCAATTAAATTCACCGATCCGATATCGGTGATCCAATGGTTGGGATTTAAAGTGGTAGCAACCAATGTTATTTATATAAAAGGCCTTTGTCTTCTATTAATCTGACAATTTATATCGTGAAACATAAACAAGCAAAGGGATAATCAACTCTGCCCCGAATACAAAGAACGAAAGAAAAATGGGCATTTCTATAGGCTAGATGTATGATCACACATGGCATCAATTTATCAATATAAAAGAGTTACAGTGTCTTGGCCTTGGCCCGATTACAACATATGAAAAGACCTCTGTTTCAACGGAATCTACACATATTAATCTTGCTCTCGCTCCACTGTATTCTCTCTCTCTCATTACATTTTTCCCTTCCTTTTATCAATCGAAGATTACTCTAACTATGCTTAACAACTCAATCTCTATTTTCAATCAATCTAACAACAAATATCTAATTCCTAGCTCTACCACACACCTTGTGCTAACAAATTATTTTTGAACCTAAAATAAGACAATTTCTAACTATTACAATAATGGAATATAACTCATTTCTTGAGAGATCAAACCCTCTTAGTAAAACTGACTTTTGACCAATCAGGTCAATGAAATTCAACTTGTTTAGCCACAACATGTGAACAAAATTTCACATTGTTGTCTAAGTTCGGATGCTCCTGCATCACAAGGTTTATATGTAAACGAGCCATGTATTCATACTCATGCAAATGATATGGTGCATGTTTTTCGATATAATGACAAGAAGGCGTTGAAGTCTTTGATGCAAGCATTTCCTGTAATCACTCTTCCTTGATGTTTTTGCAACCAGGTTGTTGCTTTGAGATTTCACTGCACGCACATGTGACTTACAATTTCTCACCTTCAATCATCCTAGCAGTCTACACCAAAGTAGGAAACAACCTTAGTGCTAGGATTGCAAAAGTATGGATGGTCATGATACTGGGAATCACATGTGGAGTTATAATGAAATGATTCCACCCAAATGCATTCCACTATAGACATATGGTTCATATCATTTGAACCTTTAACAATTATATGGTATTTAAAAAGGGTGTGGGATGGTGCAACTTTATTTTTTTGTCTCATGGTTTCATTTTAGTTTCTTCCATTAACTACACGTAAAGGTTTATACACGACATTTACATGTTTCTAGAGAAAATTCGAAGACCATGGAGTGTCTCTACTTATGACATATAAATTAGAAGCCCTAAATTCATATTCATCCTTAGATATGAATGTGCCTTTAACCTAGAGTTAGGAAGTTGATCCTAAGCTTATTGAGCGACTTCATGTCATAATAGTGAACATCCTTTGAAACATGAAGTGGTGATATGTGAGGGATAAATGTAATGAAAATGATGTAACAAGCACAAATAATTTCCAATAAACATAAATACACAAGATATAAGAAACACATGCAGCCCCACAAATGCAAAGTTATGACAGGGTGGTCATCAAAGTCCACGTATGTTGCTAACATGTCATGATGGAGATCATGGTGATGAAGATCATGGACTGACCCTTGATCATAATGGTTGAGATGTTCACGGAGGAGGCCACACAATAATAGTTCACAACATCCAAATCCGTGAAAATCACAAAGCCAAACACCAAAACTGACAACATCAAGTGCATGAAATAGAGAAACTTGAGCTTCTAAGACGAAAAATCCATTGTCTTATTGATTTTTGAATTCAGTGTCCACAAATGGTTTTTGGTTGTGATCCCATAGTATAGCCTCCAATCTGATGCCTTATAGCTATTGGTGAATGGAGCAACGAAGCACAAAATTTTGCAGACGGTTAAAAGAAATGCCATTAAATATTTATTGGCAATTTAGTAGTTGCCTCCATCAGTTAAAGAGAATGACAAAACTTGGAACGCAAGCATCATGGTGGTGTTAGGAAGAAGTTTGATGATATTAGTAGAGCAATTGAATTGTTTAATAAATCGTTGAAAATGAACTTGGCCTAGATTTTGGCAAAAAATCCACATTTTGTGGGGCAGAGTGTGCAGCGGAGTGCATTTTGAGGAATTAAATATACCAAATGGTGTCGGAAGGGCTTCGGGGTGGGTTGAAGCCCCTCCTTTTAGTAAAAGCGTGCAATTTTGTAAGGGATCAAAGGTTTTAGGGCCATCTTTTCTTGTTTTAGGGAGTCCACTGTATTTGGACCATGCTCTTTTGATGATGTAACTCTACAATGTAATATTATATATAGGGTAAAATAATAAGAAGAGAATGATTGGAATTGATCCATATTAGTGTTATGGGTGAATTATTATCGTGATCTATGATTTGGTAGCAAAGGAGAGACTCTGTAGCTGAGTGTGAAAACAACCTATAGCTTAGTGCGTAGGCCAAGAACTGGTTGTTGTTCAAAGATTCATTATATTAAGCAACAATTCTTGTGGACGTAACCCTACACTAGGGTGAACCATGTTACTTTGGTATTTTGATGTGTATATTTTCTTATTATCTGTTATAGAGTAGCAATTATTACAGTTGTATTTTACTTCAGCATAGTGATGGTTTATGGTTTTATATGGCATGCTTAAGTGATTAATCTAATGCAGTGAAGTGATTTATAAATGCTAAGAATAAGATAACATAATAATACCACATCTCCTAGTCCTTCAAGGTTGCAGAAACCTGGTTCTACATCCTCCCATAATCACTTCGAGTGAGACTGCGATATGCGTGTATTTCATTGCCAAAAGGGCCATTGATCAAGGGTTTTGTTGGTGCGCAATATAGATTGAACTTGGGTGAGCCCAAATTAAGCCAACAAATGGTTCTGTTTCCAGGACCAGGATCTATTTGAGGGATATGTTGATGTGGTACACGTCGAAGAAGGAGATTCAAGACTGGATAGACCTGAAAGAGCTTCAATTTGTGGATCAAGAAAACGAAAACCCCCATCTAACATCTAAATCTTAGTTACATAAGTACATTTTTATAGATCAATATGATATTTTCTTCGATCCTTTTCCTGTTGAGCTATACGAGTGGATATAGAGGTTGAATGAAAGGAAGAATTGTTTTAAGGGTCAAGAACGTATGGTGTGGACTCCTGAAATGATACAACGGATCAAGCACTGGAAATATGATTTCAAGGATTGTCAATTTCTGGATTGATAGAATTTTGGGAGGATTCATTACTGAGTTCGTTGTAGACTCGGCTATGTCCTCCATCGAAGTGGAATGATGATTCTTCAAAGGACCGTGAGGTAAGTATTTAAAATCTATGGAAATTTGGATTAATATTCTTCTATGTGAAAAGGGAGTTTTACAAATGTAATGAGATTACTAGTTTACTTATATTTGGAAGAAGAGAAAATAAATATGAGAAAGAGATCGACGTAACACGAAGTGGAAAGATATATGGAGTACATACCAGAAACAAATCTCATGGAAAATACCCGAAGAACTTTGTAGAGACTGATTATAGTCCTCTTTTGAGTCGGTTTGAGAGTGAAAGAGAAGAAATCCACCTTGATAACACCCAAGTAACTTCACATTATTGACCCTCCCATCATGAGAGTTCACAAAAGCTAGAATATAGTAATAGCTAGGGTGTTTTTGGCTTCCCTCGCCCATACCCCTCCTACCCCCCATCCCCCTCCCTTACTCATCCCCCTCCCCTACTCATCCCCCTCCCCCTCCAAGAAGAAGCATGGCTAGCGATATTAAGCTACCTATTTTCAAAGGAATTGGATTGGAGGATCCAAAATGATTTTGGTTTTTATGTGAAGCTGTATGGATAACGAAGCATATCAATGATGAGAATATAAAGAAAGTGCATCTCGTTACGACTCTTTGAGATAGAGCATTAACATGGTATATGAAGTATTCAAATAGTTAGAATAGAACGTTTGCAGATATTAAAACAACACTGATAAGAGAGTTTATGCAGTGCATCACCAAGTTGAAAGAGATAAAACAGAAACCTACTG
Organism: Pinus taeda; assembly: GCA_000404065.3. Lineage (NCBI taxonomy): Eukaryota > Viridiplantae > Streptophyta > Pinopsida > Pinales > Pinaceae > Pinus > Pinus taeda. Next base: position 121,295 of record APFE030411582.1, on the reverse strand, counting down.
AGTTTTTTTGGGAGTTTGATCAAAGATTTAAGGTGTTATTGGATCAAGTAAGCTTCGACATAGACCCACAAAAACATAAATAATGGTTTATAGTTGCACTGCTACCACATATCAGATTTCCATTGATGCAATAAAAGATAGAAAGTCAAGTCCAATCTCCACAGATTTTGATGAAATTGGAAGCTTCGCCTATAGGAGATACTAATGCATACATGCAACCGATTCAGAATCAGTTGGAAAAACTAACCCTACAGATACAATACATCAAGAAAATCAAAGAAGTTAGAGAAGAAGTATGATGTATGAAGTGCAAATCGAAGGGCCATTCTAAATAATAGTGCCCTATCTTCGGGAATTACATGGATGGTGGGGCACAAAATCCCTTTAATACAGGATCCAGCCAGTGGTGAAAAATATGTAAGACTAGAGGCCAACATCGTTCAGAAGACTGTTACTTATTACAAAAATATATACAGACTCCGAGGAATCTATATTGAAAATTCTATAAATCAATGGGATACGATGAGAATAATTGTCGGGCTTATGAACTAATCATGGAGTGCGGTGCTGACACTTATAGAATGCAAGTGGAAGAGAACGAGCAGGAGTATAATGGACAATGATGTGGTCGAGGAGGTTACCAAGGAAGAGGTTGAGGTGGTGGAGATGGTTGAGGACGTGGATAGATCATTTTCTATAATTGCGGGTAGCCAAGTCATTTTGCGAGAAACTGCAAGAACCCCACAATGACATGTAAGTATTATAAATCCTTTGACTATGTAATAGAATAATGTCTTGTACTTATGGCAAAGATGCAAGAAAAAAGGAATTAGCATTTGACACATAATATTCAAATGATGACTGTTGAAAGGAGGGTCGATGAACCTCAAATTAGTATTGTCACTAAAAGTGGAGTTGTGACCAATAGTGATAAAATGGAATAAAACAAAGAATCTGAAAGTGCATGGGTCAGAAAGATTGTTGAGAAAGCTCCTATTCTTGATATTCAGAAATAAAAAGAAGTATTTATGGAAGCAAAGCGAATTTTTATGGATGTTGGAACTTCGACCTCTAGTGCAGAGCCAAAGCCCGATCATAAAACTAATTGCGACGTGTCATCAACTTCGATACAAAACCAAGCTCTGACATAGGATCAAACTCCGACACAAGACCAAGATTCAAAAAATCAAGTAGGTATTTTAGAGTATTTTCTGCAGACTTGTATGAAATTGTTAATAGATCAAAAGGCTGTAGAAGTGCTTCAGGGGTTAATAGATTCCCATGCATCCAAAGAAACACCTCGAAGTGAGATGTGTGCAGTTAATAATTTTCATCGACATAAGAGAACTCGAAGAGAGATGAGGCTTAGTGTGCAAATAGGATAATATGAAATGGATCAAATTATTCTAGATCTAGGATCTGATGCTAATGTCTTGATGAAGCAGACATGGGAATTAATGGGAAATCTAAAGCTACAGTGGTCACCTAATCAGTTAAGGATGGAAAATAAACAAAAGATCTTCCCTCTAGGAAGACTACCAGGTGTCATAGTGGATATTGAAGGAGTTCGCGCTACTGTTGATTTTGAGGTAGTAGAGATCGTCGATGATAGTAACCCTCATCCTGCATTGCTTCGAATTGACTACATATTTGACAATATGGCCATAATTAATCTGAAGAAGAGACAGATGATATTTGAAGGAAACAATATGAAAGTAATTGTTCCCTTAGATCTATAAGATGGAGTAGGATATATAAAACTAGTCAAAGAAGAATACTTTGCAACTAAACATATACAATATCTATCAAATGACAATGAAAGAACATGATTTTCTTAACCCTACTGTAGAGGGAAAGTTGAGTTGGGAGCATTATAGTTCTTGTACCTCAGACTCAGAAGAAGTGTTGGAGAACTGGCGCATAGGCTGCATGAAGTATCCACAAGGAACTGTGCAAGATTTACCAAGTCGGTTTGTTGTATGATATCTGAGGAATGTAACCTACCTTCTTATGATGGTTTAGGTGACGTAAATACTTTTCTTAATGATTATGAAGAACAAGTCATCCTTGGATATAGCCCTGAAAGCTACCCTTGCTAGATGGTGGAATGCACACAAGGAGAATATAGGAGGTTAGAAGGAATGTCGAAGACTGATAGGGATAAGGTTTGGATAGATAAATACAAAGATGGAGATCAAATATGATGGTGAAACTAATCGTAGGAAACATATCCAACTATGCACTACAGCGTGGAAGGAGATTCCACAACAAGAATGATTACATGGATTCATTCATACATTAGAGACAATAACTAAGAATTGGTATCTAGAAATGGAGCTTCAACATGGTACTGTGAATTGGGTAGACATGGTTGATGGCATCATATTAACATTCAACTTTGAGGACGATTTCCCATACATCGATTTGGCACTTCAGACAATCAAGAAGAGGATCTTTGAGAATATAACTACATTGACATGGAATCAACCTAATTAGGTTGCGCAGATAGAAATTGCACTGGAGTGCTATAACCTTATGACAGGTGAAGAAGAAGATCCTCGCAACATCGACATAACAAAGGCAGAAGGATATCGTGAAGTAACTGGACCCGAGCTAGAGATACCAGACATAATGAAGCCACTAAAGACTAAGAAGGTGAACATATGATCAGAGAAGGAACCCAAGTTTGCACGTATACTAGTGTTCCTTGATTCGAATAAGGAATGCCATGTCCATGTGGATGTCTCTTGTATAGCTTTGGGAGTGGTGCTAGCACAACCTAGTGCTAGAGAAATTGATCATCCTATAGCTTTTGAAAGTAAGTTATCTAAAGTAGAAAAGGATTACACCACTACAGAAAGGGAAGGACTGGCCATGGTGTATGCTTTGCAGAATTTTAGACACTATTTACTAGGGTCACACTTTAAAATTTTTAGAAATCATTTTGAACTGAAGTAATTTGTTAATAATCCTGTCTTAGGAGAAAATATTTGCAGATGGTTACTATTGTTCCAGGAATATGACATTGAGATCATTGTTAAATTAGGGAGACTAAATGCAGGATCTAACCATCTATCAAGAATGGAAACAAGGGAAGAACAAACCAGCATAGAGGATAATCTCCCTAATGCACAGTTATTTGCAATCAGAGTGCTAGATGACCATTTCATAGATATTGTTAGCACCCTGTAATTTGAAGGTTGTAGGAAAAATCACAAGAATGTAACATCAAACCAACTTCGAGATGGGAATCTAGCCCTTCCAATCCTAGAGAGGGCTCTCCCTATAAAATTTATCTTTGTTGCTTGAAATCTTAGAATAGTTATGATTTTACTTTGGTTTTGGTTTTTGATTTGGGTTTTGGAAAATTGAGTGTATTCAATTTAATTAGCATCTATTGGGCAATGGAGTCAAAAGGTAAGCTGGATGGTTGCATCAGTTTTTCACAGAGTAAACTCAGGGAAAGTTAAGAATATTTATTGATCTTTCAGAATAATAAGTGGATGATGGAAAAACAATGAAAACCTTTAGCAGAAGTAAAGAATAATTAAGAATTCTTTAGTGTGGCATTCAATCAAACAGGAAAAACTAAAGAGAAGAATTATTTAGTGTGGCCTTCAGTAGAAAACATACAGATTGCAAAAGCAACCAGAATAAAGTACTCAAAAGTAAATCCTATTCATCACATTTATGTTTTGAAATTGGAATTTAGATGATTACAATGAAGAGATGATATTGAAACACCTAACATAAGAAAAACATCACCAGTATTTAAGCCACAAGAATCCCATGAATGGTCTGCTTAGTATTGATGCTCTAGTGCTTTAAAAAAAAAAACTTACAATGCTCGAATAGGTCACTAATATTTATGATCTCAAACAATCGACCTCTAATGCTTCAAAAGCAGAAGTATTTATACAAAATTTACAAATTGTTTACAATAAATTATGTCTCTAATAGACAAGATATTTTTATACTATAGATGAACTAAAAGCTCTAACTGCTGCTGTAGATTAATGGTTGTGGTGGAATGTGTTGTGAAAATGTTGTTGTTGTGGAAGTGGGAGCAGGTAGGATGAGGACCCAAATTTGTGGGAAGATGAACTAGCGCAGATGTATCTCTCTTTTTCTTAGTAATTCACTCAACTGCTTGTTGATCCTCTAACTTGATAATTTGAGACTTCCCTCACTGATGGATGATCCTATGATTGCCGTGTTGTTTTATCATCTATTAGTGTCACAAAATATTTTGGAATATATATACTATATATTGAATAATATTTCCAAAATATTTTAAATGAAATTTATAATTAAATTTCTACAAAACCATGTGTTGTTTCCAATCCATAGTTTTGTTTTCTCTTTCCATGAATTCATAAAACCATGTGTAGTTTTGTTTCTATTAGTCATTTGTAAATTCATTTTGTTTGTATGTAAATTCATTTTACCCATGTAGAATAGGATGGTTTTGCAAAATCATGTGTGGCTTTGTATGGTTGGAAGAGTATTCTCACTTTACTCTTTTACTTTCACCTGCAACATGATTTTACAACTGTAAATTGATTTCACCATGCCTGTAAATTGATCTCACCTGGCCTATAAATTGATTGATTTCACCTTAATCTTCTGCCATGAAATTCATTTACATGAATGCTATCTTTGCTCACCTGTCCATTAATTTCATGTGAAATTTTTCCTTTTTATTTTCTCATATCTCTGTATTTCACTTGAAATTAGTCCACCCTATATTCTCGTAACATTTAGCAAAAAGGCGGGCAGAGGTAGTATAGGCTTGCGAGGAGAAATTAATATAAAGTCCAAATTTTTTTTATTAATAGGGTTTTGTGAAGTAAGGGGTAAAAAGATGGATTATATAATATATATATATATATATATATATATATATATATATATATATATATATATATATATATATATATATATATAGATATATATATATTCACAAGATAACATTGGTTTATATAAGCCCATAGTTACATTGTGTTTTGACAAAATAAGCCAAGGTGTGCTAGGCTTAGGTATTGTGAATGCCGGTTCATTGAGATGGAGCGGGAGCTAATCTTTCGAGCTTATTTTCTATGGAAATATCAATAAAATCCAAGGCTTTAAAACTAGAAGCTCTGCAATATATAACTTCTTTGTCACACAAACCTATTTTTAATGATTTGAAAGCAGGTATTCGACTTATGTTGGGGTAATATTTAGATGAATTAACAAGGAAAGTGGGTGATAAAGTAGGAAGCCGAATAAAGGATGATGCAAAATGGAGAGGAAGCAGGGTGAGTCAGCAAGCCAAAAGCTTCATCATGAGAGCAACAAATAATATCTGAATCATCATTAGACTTCCTATAATTATAGGACCCTAACAGATATCATTGAATTTTTGACCACATGAATGGCTCCTTGAGATTATTCTATGCAGCAAAAGAAAGAATTAGTGGTTAAGGCAACTGAATTTTCATTAATAGCATGACAATTATATAAGATGGGAATAGATGAGATACTATGCATATATGTTCCTGAACATGAAAGACAAATGATTCTAGCAAAGGCTCATGGGGGCACAACTGGTAGACACTATGCCTGAAAAGCTACTGCATATAAGATTTTGAGAGCATGATTGTTTTGGCTTACTGATGAGGCTCATCAATAGGTAAATTATATGGACCATAATACCACTCTAAAACTTATTAAAATCAACATTTCTAACATTTCCTTACATATTTTATTATATTTTTCTTGGTGAGAAGGGTAAAGATGAGATGTTATGTCATGTGGCCTAATGTGCATTAATTACAAGATTTGGAGAAATTTTGGCTAATTTAAGTGCATGAACTAGAAGTAGACAAGAAAGAGGGATTTTAAGAGATTCAATCTTAGTCCTCAACTCCTCAATCACTTGAAGATTCCTCCACCAAATCCCATCAACTCAGAGTTACAAGCAGCCAAGCCCACCAAGGTCATTAGCAGCCAAGCCAGTGATAGTTGAATACAAGTTGATCTCAAGTTGGGAGCCAAGCCTCCATAATTTTAAGCAAGTTGTTGGTAGCTTCAGTTGTATAAATAAGAAGGCCTAGGGCCTCATTAGGATTCAACATTTTTTGTTGTAGCCAACAGGCATTTTTGAGCTAAGACATTGAGACTGATAACTCTTATGTATTTTTGACATTTTTGATAAAAATGAAAAGCATTCCCTTGATCCAACATTTAGTTGACTAAGAGGGTTGAAGCTCTTGGGTTAGGGCCCAACCATAGCAAAAAAGGTTCTTCTTTCTGTACATGTATTCTTAGATAACATTCATAGTTAGCTGCTGAAGTGATTTTGGTTTTGTTTAATCTGCAAGTATTTGAATGATTACTTAGTTTTCTTCCATTTGTGGATTGATATATCAATGGTACAATGGAGACAATAAAAACTTTAGAAGGTAGTGGCCTTTGCCTTATCTCCTTCATGGGATCATGGTTTGAGGGTTCCATTCACACAGCCTAAAAACAAATTTATTGTTTGATCACTGCATAACTTAAGGTTTCTTGTTGCATAGATCATTTTTTTAAAATTTCTTAGAAGTACCTGCAATTTTCATTTTTGACTCTTGAGTTTACTATGGTTTAGAAGCACTTCCATTCATAAATTTAGCCATTAGCTATTAATAACTATGTTTTCCTAAATTCAAACTCATCTTTTCCATATATAAATGAAGTTGTGCATAAATGAAGAAAAGAATGTACGTTGTTGCAAGAGTTTTTGATCTGCAGGAAGACCTCATCTCGCTAGCCTCATCCAAGTCTTCTCCACCTATGCTCCCAAATCCCACCAAACCTTAATCTGAATTTCTGTTTTGTAGCAAAGTGGAAATTTTCCTTGAGCAAGTCCAATGTTTTGAAGCCTTGGACTGAGCCTTGGGTAGTGTGCAACTCCTTTGTGCCTTATTTCCCCATCATACACTTTTCCCACACTTCATTCTACCTTTCCTACCTCCCTATAAGCTTTCGCCCTGTTTCCTGTAGTAAAAAACGGCATCCTATAGTAGAACTAGGACATCCTGTAGTACTACAGGAAACCCTTTAGCAGCGTATTTTAAGCTTGAATTGAGCAGAAATTGTCATCTGAGCTTAGGTTAGGCCTCCACTTGGTTTTCATACCCTCGAGACCATTCCAGACCTATTATCCCATACCTGTCTCCACTGCCAAAGAAGAAATTGGTTAAATTAGCATTTGCATTCATAAAATTGAAAATCAAAAAGGCTTTTTCTACAATTTATCGTTTGTGCATGCATGCAACAATCACAATATTTTTTAGATAAATTTCCATGTTTTTTTAGTCCAGATAACTAGATGTTATATGCAATGTTAAGTTAGGCCTCTTGTGCAAGAAATATGTGTATATGCTTAGCTAGATGATTTCATGTCACTTTATAACACCTTCCAAGTCAACACTTTCATTTACTAGAGTAGGAAACATTTCCTTTCTATATTAAGAGTAATTTTCCCTTCGCTATTTGGTAGTCAGACTCGTTCTATTCAATAGAAGACTGGTTTGAAAAACCCTAGTGGTCTATAGCCCTAGTTGAAAAGTGACAAGAGTAGACCATTGTAGCTAATGTGTATGCAACACTATCACCTGCAAGTTTGTATGAACCTCGGGTTGATGAAGTAAAGTTGGTAGCCCTAGGAATTGCAGTATTCTTGCTGCAATACTGGAGATCATCACTTTTTAGCACCGTTTCTGGGGAGGTGTCTAAGTAGATGTGATTTCTGCTTTCCTTTTTTTTTCCCATTCAACAAATAGTTGCAGTATTTGCTTTCTTTCCAATTCTGCAAGTATTTCATTTCAACAAATAGTTGCAATCTTTTCTTTCTTTCCATTCTACAAGTAATTCTAAAAAAAACCCTAAAAAAAACAAATTCCTTTCATGCATCTACCATCCCCATCACATCTAACAACCAACCTTCCCTCTTCTTTGGTGGCTGTCAGCTAGATGATCCATTAGGCGAACAACCAGAGATATTTAAGGAGCCTATTGGGGAAGAATAAGAAGATACCATTCCACCAACCTACACCATGGCGGAAAATAGAAATGGGATTGAAAACAAATAAGGAGATGAAAATAGAGCTGAGGGTGCTTTTCCCATTAGAGAAACTAATGGACATGCTAGGATGAAAAAAATAAGCTCCTCTTCCCTTCCTCATTTTCATGGATTAACCTCAGAGGAACCAGATACCTTTTTGTGTGAGTTTGCTATCATATGTAGAACTTATGATTATACCTATGATGACTAGAAGTTGAAATTGTTTCCATCCACCCTCAAAGATGTAGCCTTGTGCTAGTTCATGGGTTTTCCTGGGAACAACATCACCACCTGGGCTCAAATGCAACAAGCCTTCAACAATTAGTATAGGGATTATTGCAGGTTCGAAGATAAGAAAGAGGAAATTTTTAGAATGACCTTGGGACATGATGAATATTTGAAAGATTATGAGGAAAGGTTCCAACTCAGCTACAAAAGGGTCAGATGAACCCTCGATCCTGAATCACTTAGGCTAGTCCTTCTTAGAGGGATCATGGAAGATCTCCTAGAAACCCTAAACATGTTGTTAGGAGGGGACATCTATTACTTACCCTATGATGATATCAAGACAATTTTCAAAAATCATTCTAGGGCAACCAGAAAGAAGGGTAGGTCTAGTCAAGATTTGGCCAGTTCATCCTCCTCCAACAAATCCATAAAAGTGAAATAGGGAAAATGTTGGAACACTTCAAGAGTGAAATGTTGCATACCCTTTCCCTGCAAATGGGCACCATAAGGCACCCTAGAAAGAGCCTTAGCTATCTTCTGCCCTAAATGCATCATAAGGCACCCTAGAAATGAATGTCCATTGAATCTTATAGAGATTTTCTTGGTCTGTGAGGAGAACCATTCCATAGACAAGTTCCCTTCTCTACCTGGATTGAAAGTTGTGTATCAAGGAACTGAAGGGGTGACTGAACAACTCTACTATATCAACCAAAGAAGGCCTCAAGGACCTCAACCATACCAGCAAGGCATGCAATGGGTATCCTATCCATATTACAACCCTAACTCGAATGCATCCATTCCCCCTTGGTGCCCTCCTTCTCATCCTTCATGGTCCACACCTTCTCTTTGGTATTTTTCACCTCAATACCATTCCTAACCTGCCATTCAATCATTTTAGCCATATACTCCTCCACAACCTCAGTGGAATGCGCCATCCTAGGGTGGAGGCCCCCATACAACCAATCTCTAGCCTTACTACCTCCACCTCCATCTCAACCACAACTCCTTCACCTTGCTCCACCTAAGCAACCTTAGATGCTTGCTCAACCAAATTTGAAGCCGAACAATAGACATGCAAAATAGGTTTACAGTGGGGAAACATCTTACCCTGCATATGCTGTGGAAATTCAAGAAATCAACCTCAAGTCTGGAAGAGTTCTTCCATATAATCAACCTCCATCTCCACTCGAGGAGCTTGAAAAGGAGGAGAGTGTTCCTCAAGCAATTCGACCTCCTTTTCCTAAGAGATTAATCCATCCTATCCAGCACACCCCAGAAGAGATTAAACTTCTAGGTGAATTGAAAAACTTGTGTGTTAAAATCCCGCTCCTCCAAGCTATCAAGGATGTCCCCATATACAACAAGTTAATCAAGGACAAATGATTCAAACATCCTAGGAGGTGAAAGAAAGACATCCCTACCACTAATGTCATTCGACAACTATCCGACTTAATGTTGGGGCAGGTAATTTGCTTGAAGTATCTAGATCCTAGAAGTCCCGTGGTAGATGTGCACATCGATGATATCATTGTACCCGATACCTTATTCGATCGTGGGGATGCCATCGATGTGATGACTAAGGAGACCATGCTTAAACTGAATCTCCAAGGATCATTAAGGAAGACCACAATAGTCTTGTAGCTTGTAGACAGGTCCATAGTAGCTCCTGTGGGAGTTGTTGAGGATGTGATGGTCTCCATTGATTCCTGGGAATACTCTACTGAATTATTAGTTCTCCAACCTAAGGCCAAGTTCAATGGTTATCCTCTCATCCTTGGAAGGCCATGGTTAGCCATTTTTTATGCTTACATAAGTTGCAGGGCTCGGAATATGACCATTAAAAATGGGCATTTGTCCAAACACTTAGTCTTGTACCCTCCTGCTCAACCATATCTGGAGCATGACTTATATTTATGTTAGAAGAGGAGGAGGAAGATGAAGTTTACTCTTCCCCAATCTGTACCTTAGATGCTACTATAGGAGGGGGGAAACTTGATGAAGATGACCTGATTGGGGAAATCCTCCAGAATTAGCCCCCCAACACCATATCTTTTGAGGAGTTAGTGAAGAAAGTTTAAGATAAAACCATTGGACTGATTTGTGCCTAGCTGACTCAAGTCCTACTCATGTCAAGATGATATAATTTGGTCCAAAAAGAACATTTAAAATCAACACCTCTTCACGCATCAGGAAGAGTAGTTATTTGACATGCTAAGAAATCATCTGGATGCCTTTTCCTGGAGTTATAAGGAAATAAAGAGAGTGAACCATTCGGTGTGTACTCACCACATTTACATCAAGGAATGCTGCAAGCCAGTGTACCAAACTCAGAGGAGAATGATCCCAAGCCTCAAGCATACAGTCAAAGAAGAACTGCAGAAATTGTTGGATGCAGGTTCATTTACCCCATCTCAGATAGTGAGTGGGTATCTCCTCTGGTTCTAGTTCTAGTTCTAAAGAAAAATGGGAAGTGGAGGATCTGTGTGGAATATAGAGAGCTAAACAAATCCATAAAAAAGGATCATTTCCCTCTACCTTTCATTGACCAAGAATTAGATAGTCTAGGAGGAAATAATTTCTTCTCTTTCCTGGATGGATTCAGTGGTTACAATCAGATCCAGATCAACCCAAAGGACCAAGATAAAACCACCTTCACCTATCCTTGGGGTAACTTTTCTTATAGGGTCCTTCCTTTTGGATTATACAATGCCCCTGCCACTTTTCAAAAGGAAGTCTTGAGCATCTTTGCAGAGCTAGTCCATGACAATGTGGAAATTTATATGGATGATTTCACCCCGTGTGGGTGTGATTTCTTGGAGGTTCTCTCTAACTTGGGAAACGTATTAACTAAATGCATTGAAATGAACTTATCCCTTAGTCTTGATAAGTGTGAGTTCTTGATGACTGCAGGGGTTGTTCTAGGTCACTCAATATCATAGGAAGGACTGCAAGTGGACCCAAATAAAATTTCTATCATAAAGAGGGTCCCTAGTCCTCAGAAGCAGAGGGATGTTAGAAGTGACTTGTGTTTAGTTGGATACCATAGGAGATTCATAAAATACTTCAACAAAGTAGGTTCACCTTTTTTGGACTATTGGCCAAGGACTCCGAAGTTTTATGGTCAAAAAGTTGCCAAGAGGCCCTAGAAACCCTAAAGGTCAAGTTGGCTATTGCACCTATATTCCGAGGCCCAATTTGGGCTCTTCCTTTCCACATCCATGCTAATGCCTCTGACAAATCTATAAGAGTAGCTGTAGGCCAGATAGATGACAAGTTACCTTATGTCATTTAATTTATCAGCAAAAATATGTCCAAGGCTGAATTGAACTATACTGTGACTGAAAAAGAGCTCCTAGATGTTGTCCATTCCCTGAATAAATTTAGACATTATGTCACTGGTTATCGGAAATTTTTACATATCAACCATGCTGCTACTAAATATTTGATGAAAAAGCCTGATGTGAATGCCCAAATTATTAGATGGTTGCTTTTGTTACAACAATTTTATCTAACTATCATTGATAAGCCTGGTAGAGAAAGTGTAGTTGCAGTTTTTTTGACTAGACTGGCTTTGCTTGCAGGTGAGGAAGGAATGGTCGATGATCACCTACCAGATGAGCATTTATTCTCTATTTCAGTTCTCTCTCCATTTTTTTCTGACATAGCCAACTATTTAGTGGCTACACAGTTCCCTCCAAATCTATCCTCCAAGGAAAAGAGCAAAATTATAAGGAAAAGCACACCATTCACTTGGATTGGGGGAAATATCTTCAAGCTAGGCCTAGATCAAATTATGAGAAGATGTGTCCAGGTGGAGGAATTTTTTGACATCCTTCTGGCCTGTCATGATGGGCCTTGTGGAGGTCACTTTGCAGTTAAGAGGACAACTTTCAGGGTACTACAAGCTGGCTGCTATTGGTCCACTCTCCACCAAGATGCAAGAAGATATACCAACAAATGTGACCGATGCCAAAGAATGGGGAAACCTACTCCCAGGGATGAAATTCCTTTGCATCCTCAAGTGAATTTTGAGAAATTTGACAAGTGGGGCATGGATTTCATTGGGCCCATTGATCCACCATCAGGACAAAGAAAGTACATAATTGTGTGCATTGATTACCTAACAAAGTTGGCTAAAACCAAGGTTGTTAGGTAGCCACCGAAGAGAAAGTGGCTGAATTCATGAGGGAGAATTTGTTTTACAAGTTTGGGTACCATAGAGATTTAGTCACTGATCAGGGCACTCCATTCACCTCACACCTGATTGAGAATATTTTGAGCCAACATAAGATCAAGAACAAGAAATTAACTTATTACCACCCTCAGGCCAATGGACAAGTAGAGCTTACAATAGAGCATTGGAAGGTATTCTCACAAATATGGTGAGAAGAAATAGGAAAGATTGGGCTGACAGACTAGTGGAGGTGATCTCAAAATCACTCGTGAGTGATCTCAGTTAAATAATTAATGAACGAAGGTATTAAAGACTCATGTGTTGGTGTGTGTCTATGTTATTTTAGGCAATGGATCGATCAGATTGCAAAATACACAGACATTGGAAAATGGAAAACAGGAAGGGAAACACAGTAAGCAAATACAAGAACACAACATATTAATAAGGAGTTCACCCCATTCTCTAGGGCTACATCTCTAGTCTAACTTTCAATGGTGGCCTTCTTTTATTGTGTCTTTAAAGCATAGATTTACAATGAGGAGCTCAACTTGAGTCTCTTGAAATAGATAATGCTTGGTAGGGTGGTTCTTGGATTCCCCAAGCCACTAGAGTGCATAGACTCTTTCCTTACCAAGTTTCGATCTCTTTGGTCTTCAATGGGATGAGTCCAATGTGGTGCTCAATTCCCAATAGATGTCCTCACAAGGATCGCTTGAACCTCTCAAGCCTTCTATCTGCTTGATGATGCCTTACGTTGTAGGTTAGCTCGACTCTCTATTTCTTTTCTGCCTCTTGCTTTACTGTCTCTCTCGTCCTTTTTTCCACTGTTTTCTTCTCTGGTTTTTGTTCTATTTTTTATCTGATCATGGCTTAAATCAAATCTATTATTGACTGTTTACTTCCTCTTCCATCCCTTCGGATCACCTACTGCTATTCATTTGGATTTCCCTGCCTCTGCGTCATCACCAACGTCCCACAGGGAAGTGGCCACTTTTCCTCTCATGAACTACGCTAGCTCTTCCTCAATGGTTCGGTATTTTGGTTACGTTGTGTAATGATTCATCCACCAACTCAGTGGTCAAATCAGACTTCAAACTTTTATATGCCACAACTTAATTCCCTCATCAAATCCGGTTTCCCATTGGGTGCAATCTCTGTCGTCAGATCTAGAGCCCCCAAATCCTATGTGTTCGCTCATATCGCATGGTTGACTTGCTCATACGCTAGCCCGCAATGAGAGGTAGTTTTCTCTCTCATCCATCATACACATGTCATATAATGTATGGAATTGCTCATTTTCTGCCAAATCCGCTTACTACTCAATATGCCTCCAATATTCCGCCAGTTTTGGAGCGTGGGGCCCGCCTTTTGCTTTAGCAGTTTTCCCACAGTTTTCAGCTTTTCCTTGCGACCGAGTGCTCTGGGCCTTTCCTTCTCGAGGTTTTTTACACAACAATGTACAATTAGTAGAAACGGCCTCTGTTTTCTGATCCAAACTTCCTAACTGCCAGTTTACATCCTGTGTAGTCTCCATGGGCCTTGGTCAATGCACTTTGGCTAAGGTCCTCGTCATTCCTTGCTGGCTACAAACTGCCACTGTCTAGAGGTTTTCCTAATAGTTCTTTGTTCATAAATTTTTGAAGTCTGTCTGGTTTGATACAGTCATAGCACTTTGCTACTTTTCATGGATCCAATTCGGATCATGACCTTCCCACTGAAAAAAGCTTTTGGACCACCAAAAGTTAGTTTTCAAGCATCAACTAAGTGAGGGTACAATTGTCTCACTTGTCCAATCTCTATCCGCTTTGCACTGCTCAGCTTTGAACCCTTAAGCCCAACTCTGAGGTACTCAACATCTCCCCTACGTGTCGTCCTCACCTTCCTGTCCAGAACTGTGTCTTCCTACAATTCATTAAGATATTCAGGTAATAGGTCATCAATAGAAGGCAATTGACTCTGCTCTTCAGGATCTTCAATTAGTGAAGGTTCAAACAATCTCAAGCAATCTGCATTTACGACTCAGTAGATGTGCATGTAAGCTGGTAGATCAAAGCGAAAAGAATTATCACCAATCTTCTCAAGGATCTTGAAGGGTCCATACCTGATAGGCTTTAGATTTTTACTTTCACCTTGCATCCTATCTTTGCTGATATACAGCCAGACTTGGTCACCAACTTGGAAACTATGCTCCATCCGATGCTTGTCATGCCTTGCCTTGTATTTGGCTTGGATCTTTTCTAGCTATTCTTGTATTCCCTGGTGGATCTCTTGGATTTGTTCAATGAACCTAGTTGCCCTATCCACATCATTGTGTCCCTCAACTGTGGTGTCTTTACCAAAGACAAAATCCAAAGGAGACCTTGGTGTGAAACCAAAACAGGTCTCAAAAGGAGATCTCTGTGTAGAAGAATGTTTTTGCATAGTTGTAAGCATGCTGCACATAACATAAATGTTCATTCCCAAGCTTAGGAGTGCTTGCTGCAATATCCCCTGAGTAACTGGATCACACTTCTTGTTAAATAATTAATACTTTGTCCACCAATCAGTTGTGGGATGAAAAGTTGTGCTTTTCTTCAGTTTGGTGTCCATCATTCCCACAGACTTGACCAAAACTTCCCCACAAATTGGTGTCTTGATCAGATACAATGGAATGGTAATCCCAAATGACCCATACATGTTCAAAAAAATAGTTTTTCCAATTTTTTCAACTGTAATCTATTTATACAAGGTATCAAAATACACATTTTGCTGAACCGATCCACAACAACATACAGATAATCATGACCTTTCCTAGATTTAGGTAGTCCTCCAACAAAATCCATGGAAACACTTTCCCAAGGGTGAGAAGGAACTGGTAATGGAGTGTACAAGCCTAGTTTTCTATTGTTGGGCTTGCTTTTTGTACACATAGTACACCCTTTTACATATCTTGAAATTGTCTCGTTCATTTTTGGCCAATAACAAAATCTTTGCAGCTGTGCAACTATTTTACTTACCCCAAAGTGACTTGATATTAGAGAAGTGTGTGCTTCTCGAATTATCTTTACTCATTCAGTTTATGGAATGCATAACTTCCCACAGTGATATAAGAGTCGGTCCTTTACATGATGATCCAATTATTCTACTCGTTTGCCTTGACTTAAAGTTGCATATACATATTTAAAGTCTAGACCTTGAGCATATTGTTCAATGTAACTCTCATGTAACACATAACTATGCTTAAGTATAGTAGATGCATTTATAATGGGTCTAGATAACATATCTGCAACTTTATTATGTATGCCCTTCTTATATCTGATGACTAAATGAAACAGCTGTAGAAAACCCATCCATCTATAGTGTCTTGATTGCTGTAGTTTAGTTTGGGAGTGTAGATATTGAAGTGGTTGATGATTAGTATGTATTACTGTCATTTTGCCCATTAAGTAATGTTTCCACTTTTTCACATTTTGTACTAATGCATACAATTATTTATCATATGTAGGATAGTTAACTACTGCAGAATTAGATGTCTCGGAATGATAACATATGGGTTTACTGTGTTGTGTCAACACTGCTCCCATGGCATAGTCACTGGCATCTGTTTGGATCTCAAATGGTCTTTGAAGATCAGGCAGTGCTAGCATAGGTGTTGTACTAATCTTTTCTTTCAAGGTGTCGAAGGCTTTCTGCTATTTGCCTCCCCACTGAAACACCTTGTTCAATCCTATTAAAGCATGTAAGGGAGCTGCAATTGAGGAAAATTTAGAAATGAACTTCTTCCAATATTGTGTTGCTCTTAAGAAGCTTCTAACTTCTGTAGCAAATTTGGGTTTAGGCCAGTCACAATGACTGCCACTTTAGAGGGATCTATCTTCAATTCACCACCCCCTACTATATGACCCAAATAATTCAAAGAGGTTTTGCCAAATTCACATTTTGAGAGTTTAACATAAATTTTTTCTCTTTTCAAAACATCTAGTGTCTACTTGACATGCTTTAAGTGTTCTTCCCACGTTTTGCTAAATATCAGAATGTCATCCAGATACACAAAAACAAAATCATCAAGAAAAGGTCTGAGTACATCAGTCATTGATCTCATGAAAGTAGCAGGAGCATTAGTTAAGCCAAAAGGCATAACCAGCCACTCATACAATCCTTGCTTTGTTTTGAATGCATTCTTCCATGCATCTTGTTTTGCAACTCTGACCTGATGGTATCCACTATGCAAGTCTAGCTTGGAGAAATAAACAACTTCTTTCAATTGATCTAAGAGATCATCTATGCGAGGAAGGGGATATCAATTTTTTATTGTTATCTTATTTAGTGCTCAGTAATCAATGCACATTCTCCATGAGCCATCTTTCTTTCTCACCAAAATGATCAGTGACCCACATGGTGATTTGCTAGGTCTGATGAACCGTTTCTTGAGCAACTCCTGCACCTGCTTCTTTATTTCTACGTTCTCTAAAGTGGGCAACCTATACATTCCAATGTTAGGCAATGGAGCATCTTGTTGCAAAATAATATCATGCACTTTTTCCTTTTTGGGTGGCAGACCTTTAGTTCTTGAAACAAGATATCATACTCCGAAACAAACTTTTCTAAATTAGCTTGTTGTTTAGCATTACAACCCTCAAATACATTGGTTTTATGAGGTTTCTTTTCCTTTACAACCATCAGTAATAATTGTTTGCATGAATTTATCATTCTTTTCATCTACCCTGAGTTTATGAGAGTAATTATTCTTGAGCTTATGAGCTCTTACAAAGTATTCGATTCCATCTCTAATAAGTAGATACTTGTTCTCAGCTCTATAGAAAATAGCTTTTCTGTCATATAATTAAGGACTTCCTAAAACAATTCCACATATATCCAAAGGAATTATGTCAACTCAACATCATCTACAAATGCTGACCCAAAAGAAAACTTGAGTTTGCATTGTCTAGTCACTTGTAGTTGTGCTTTATCATTCAACCATCCTAATGGGTATGGTTTCTTGTGAGGTGTAGTCACTAATCCCAATTTCTTTACAATTTCTTAAGAAATTAAATTTACTTGTGAGCCATAATCAAACAAAGTATCAATATTTTGATGTGCAGAATTACTAGTAGATGATTCAGAATTCTTACCTCTTATACCTATGGCTGCAATAGTTCTTTCATCTCCTGAGTCTGACCCCAAATCTTTCTGAATAGCTACAACAATCTTCTTCTTCTTTCCCTTGAACTTTTTAGGTCTCTGCTATGGATGCAGAATCCAGCAGTGCTCATCATCATGCCCATCCTTTTTACATTGAGTGCATGAAGCCTTTCTTTTCTGTGAAGTGTTAGCCTTCCTTGCTTTCCATTTCTTCTTTCTTTTCTCCTTATTCTTGCTTGTAGTGGGTTGGGATGATCCCCCAACTTCTGGAATTCCATTCTTTCCTCTAGCTTCTAGATGAGTAGCTTGTACAGATACCTCAGCTATACTAGTGGTATTAAACATGAGGATAGTGTGCCTCATGTAGCTGTGTAGACCACCAATGTACTTCAATAGAGTCTCAGGTGAGTCTAATGAGATTCCTAGAATAAATGATTTCATTCTAAATTCTTTAGTATATCCCTGTACACTTTGCCTTTTCAACTGTCGAAGAGTTTGCTAGCTCATCATGGCTTGCTGCATGTAGGCCAATGGATAGAATTGCTTTTTGATTGCAAAAATAAATTTGCTCCAGACAGAGATAGTCTTACCATGTATTTTCATATCAGCTTAGGTCTTGCCTTTCAACCAAACCAAGGCAGTACCTCCAAGGTGTAGGCTTGCCAGCTAAATCTTACTCTTGTCTGAATCGATATTCTGCACTCTGCAATAAACATAAATTTGTCTAATCCAATTGTCCAGATTTTCTTCGTTCGACTCTCCATCATATATAGGTAAATTGAATTTAACATCCAGCTTAATCAAAGATGCCTTCTTTTTATGTTCAGGGATATTAGGAGGTGGGAGAAAGCTTTCTTCTTTCCCCTTGCCTTTTGAGTGGTCATGGAAGTGAGACTCATCTTCTCCTTTATCTTGTTTGGAGCCTGATGAATCTTCATCTTTGTGTTTTCTAAAATCCCTATACATTTCCTCTACCATGGACTTTATGGCTAGGAAACTATTTATGAACTGAGGGTCTGCCCCATAGAACATTTCTCTGACATTGTCTTCTGAGGATAGACTCTCCAAATTTCAGTATTAGTTTTGACCAACTTTCCTTCTCCTAATTTGAGCTTTGATCTAGTTAGCATTCAACAACTAAATCCAACACAAGCTTGTCTAACCTTAACAATCTTGAGCTCTAATACCACTTGATCTGAAAATCACTCGAGTGATCTTAGTTAAAGAATTAATGAATGAAGATATTACAGACTCATGTGTTGGTGTGTGTCTATGTTATTTTAGGCAACAGATTGATCAGATTGCAAAATACATAGACAATGGAAAATGGAAAACAGTAAGGGAAACACAGTAAGCAAATACAAGAACACAACATATTAATAAGGAGTTCACCCTATTCTCTAGGGCTACATCTCCAGTCCAACTTTTAGTGGTGGTCTTCTTTTATTGTATCTTTAAAGCAGAGATTTACAATCAGGAGCTCAACTTGAGTCTCCTAAAACAGATAGTGCTTGGTAGGGTGGTTCTTGGATTGCCCAAGCCACTAGAGTGCATAGACTCTTTCCTTACCAAGTCTTGACCTCTCTGGTCTACAATGGGATGAGTCAAATGTGGTGCTCAATTCCGAACAGATGTCCTCACAGGGATCCCTTGAACCTCTCAAGCCTTTTCTCTGCTCGATGTTGCCTTATGTTGCAGGTTAGCTCAATTTTCTGTTTCATTTTTGCCTCTTGCTTTACTGTCTCTCTTGTCCTTTTTTTCCATTGTTTTCTTCTCTGATTCTTCCTTGTTCTGTTTTTTGTCTATTCATTGCTTAAAGCTAATTTGTTCTTGACTGTTCACTTCCTCTTCCACCCCTTCGGATCACCTGCTATTGTTTGTTTGGAGTTCCCTGCCTCTGCATCATCACCAACGTCCCACAGAGAAGTGGCCACTTGTCCTCTCACAAACTGTGCCAGCTCTTCCTCAACGGTTCGGTATTTCGGTTACGCTATGTAATGATTCATCTACCAACTCAGCGGTCAAATTGGACTTTAGAATTTTATATGTCGTGGCTTAATTCCCCCATCAAATCTAGTTTCCTATCGGGCACAATCTCCGCCATCAGATCTGGAGCCCCCAGATCCTACGGTGTTTGCTCATATCGTGCGGTTGATTTTCTCAGACGTTAGCTTGCGATGAGAGGTGGTTTTCTCTCTCATCCACTAGACACACATCGTGCAAGGTATGGAATCACTCATTTTCTGCCAAATCCACTTACTACTCACTATGCCTCTCATATTCCACCAGTTTTGGAGCACGGGGCCTGCCTTTTGCTTTAGCACTTTTCCCATGGTTTTTAGCTTTTACTTGTGACTGAGCACTTAGGGCCTTTCCTTCTTGAGGGGTTTTGCTAATCGCGCATAAGAAACAACCTCTATTTATCAATCTGGACTTCCTAATTTCCAGTTTGCGTCCTGCGTGGTCTCCATGGCCTTGGTCAATGCGCTTTGGCCGAGGTCCTCGTTGTTCCTTGCTAGTTACAAACTACCATTGTCTAGAGGTCTTCTTGATAGCTCTTTGTTCATAAATTTTTGAAGTCTGTCTAGTTTGATACAGTCATAGCACTTTGCTAGTTTTCATGGATCCAATTCAGTTCAGGATGCCACTTGGGCCTATAATACAACATGGAAGACAACCACTAGCTTCATCCCTTATGATTTGGTTATGGGAAGAAGGTTATACTCTCCATTGATTTTGAGTACAACACTTTGAGAATGGAAACACAATTGGATTTGGATGTTACAAGGGAAAAACAAGAGAGGTTACTCCAGCTCAATGGGTTAATGAATTTAGGATGTAGGCCCTCCTACACAGAGATGTGACTTAAGTACAAAGAAAGGTTTGGCATGAAAAAAATATCAAAGACAAGGATTTTCTTTGGCTTTTCTATATGACTCCAGGTTCAAGGATTTCAAAGGCAAATTAATGACCAGATGGCTATGCCGATATGTGATAGAAAAGTTCCATGAAAATAGGGTTGTACAAATAAGAACCATTGATGAAGAAGGTATCCCCTTTCTTGTTAATGGGTACAAATTGAAAGCCTACAAAAGACCTCTGTCAAAGGAAGATTTTGTCAGCAATATTAGTAAGGCAGTGATGGTGATTAGAGGTCTTTCAGATTTCACCTAACCGAATTCTTGAAGACTATTTTATTTTCGAAAAAATGAAAAAAAAAAGAGGAAAAAATAATAAGGGACCTAGATGAAAACCTCCATGAGGCACCTAAGGCCAACTTTTGGGTTGAAAACCTCCTTGAGCTAGCCCAAGAGTGAAAAAAAGGAAAAATAAGAGATCCCTGGGTGAAAACCTCCCTTGAGGTGCCTAGGGTAGGAAAATAGGTTGAAACCCTCCTTTGAAGCGACCTGCGTGTCTCTCAAAAAAAAGGAAGAAAAAAACACTAAAATGCTATGGAAAGGTGGTTGTAGTAGCTACAACCACCCTCCAAAATTTTTCCCTGCACCCAATTTCGGAGCCTCCCTTGAGAGTTTCACTCGGTGACTATACAGACTCGAGTTCACTCCATGAGCTCATGTGAGTCTTTTCACCCACATTTCTTGTTCACTTCACCCAAGTTTTTGCATGTTAATGTCAAAGTCACGCTTGAGACCATGTTCTAGTCATGGTCAAGGTCTTCGCTTCATGTGTACATGTTGAGTTCACTATGAAAAAATCTGTCGCACTCACACAAAGAGTCACATTCACTTTCGTGCAAGCATCGTCACAGTCAACCAATGATCAATCACAATTGGCACACTTGTCTCTTTCACCATCGGTCAGTCATGTTGAACATGTGTGTCTGGATGGTTTGAGTCATCTCGTCATCGAGTCATGTAAGCATGTGTTTGTAGGATCACATATGCATATTTCACTCATTCACACATTTAGTCATTTTGATGAAGTTTTGATGACTAGACTTCCCTCTGATAGCCAGACCATTCACCCCGCTACCGACTCGATCGAATGTCACCTAGAACAATGCAAAAGCACCAAGCAAGTCATTTTAAGTTGCGTTTCCTGTAAGAAAATCAATCAACCTTCATGTTGGTCAACTAGAGAGTTTCACCTAATAGCCATCCAGGGACTGACTCCCCTAAAAAATTGTGTAGAGGCTGCAGACCTTGCCCGCTCCATTAAATGAGAAAATTGTGCAGACAGGTCCGATAAACACCAAGTGCCTATCCCTATCTCCCTCAGAAAATTGTGCAATGTTTCCAGCCAGGCCTCCCGTTGATCAACTGGCTGCTCACCAAGAAAATTGCATAGTTTTCATGAGTAAGCCCTCTGTTGCCCATCAGTCCGCTCAACTTAAAAACTACGCAAATGTGATTAGCAGACTAGCCTCCTAGCATTAGTGCAATTTTTCTTGTCAACGACTCCCAACATTGAACTAACATTTCCCCTCAAAAATTGTGTAGTTTTTGCTGCCAGTGACCTAGCAGTTGACTGCCAGATCCCTCCAGGAATTGTGTAGCTTTTATTTCCAATTTCTAGGTAGCTAGCTGCCAGTTTCCTCCAGGAATTGCATAGTTTTGGCTACCAAGATCCTTCTGCCCGCTCGTTCAGGAAATTGTATGCATTTGGTCTGCCCAATATTCCTGCAACTCAAACTCTTCCTGTCAAAAACTGCGCAAATTTTTCCCCTAGATGAGCCAGACCCCACAGAGAGTCACAATTGATATGGATTTTCCATCTTCATCACCGAGTGACTCTTGCGCAATTTTCATCAGTAGTGCCTGGAACCTCCATCCTGCCTCACCAACTTGTCTCCTCTCTCGGTCACTTGCATCTGAAATGATCATGTATCATGGTAGACTAGGAGGTTTTTAGATTTGATGTCGTCTCATCATGATTAACTGTAGGTACAGGTACACAAACAAACATAGCGTGATGACAAATGGGATGAACAAAGGGAGCAAATGTAGAATGATAGTTTCACCAATGAACAAACAAACGATGCATGTAAAGAGATGTGATTGTGAACGGATGATCATTTAAAGATGTGTTCATAGATGGACAAACAAGCAAACATGCAAAATGTGCTCACGGATGGACGGATGGACGAACATGCACTTTTCATGAATAGATGAACCTGTCAATATTTCCAACATACAACAAAGGAGAAATGTGCAAAAGAAACATCAAGCAAACTAGTAACCATCGAAGACTCTGCACACTTTGCCATGTGGAGGTGAAGCTATGACACACCATGAGGACATCCATCAACCAACAACATTGTAGCTCGACATGCACACCAACAACAACATGAATGTACCAATACTGTCATGTCGAGTCATGTTGTCCACATATCTACAGTGGGCCATACTGTCAATCAATGTAATGTAACGTGGAAGTCCAAGAGAACCACTTGTTGTACAAAGAGTCATGTAAAGTCGAAAATTCATGGAAGTCAAACAATCATGAGGGTAGTCGAACAACCACAAGGGTCAGTTTCACCCTTGGCTATAAATACCCCCTCATTTGTACATGGAAAGGACTTTTCACCTCAACTCCTCCCACATAGCCAAGAGAGTCTGTAATCTTTTCTTCGAGGAGTAAGTAGTGCTCCAACGCCTCGCCCACGGGGTTAGTGATGTATGGTGTAATGATGTGTCTTGGTACTTTCGCCTAATTCGGAAGCTTGCTAACAGGACAACATGTTTTCACACATGTGTTGTAACTATTGTAAGGCTAATCTTGAACACTTGTAATGCATGTTGCTTTAACCTACGATTAACACTTGAACCCATTCACTTGTTGTAATACATAATATATTAATGAAAATGTGTTGTTTATGCTATTAATGTTGTCCTACCCATGGTGGCTACCTCCCCAGACATCAGACAAACCTTTCACATAAAGCTTGTTATAACAACCATTGCACTTGTGTGGACTTATTTGCTGAGTGTTGTATGTGTTATCTTCGCTTATGTGTTGTGACTGTTCTTTTGGAAGCTGTGCACATCCTATTATGTTGTTTGTTACTAACCGAGTTGGGGCTTCCTCCCAACCAACTTGGGACTCACTCCCACCCTCTCCCTCTACAGTGAAATAACCATTGACACAAGTGACACTAGAAATCACGAGGCATTCAATCCTCACTTCTTGAAGACAAAGAATACCACTCTCCTATGCTAACAAGCAAGAGTTGAGGAAAATATTTAAGATAATGGCAACCATGCCATCATACCAGATGGGACTCCCACACCAAATGGCGTGAGGTCTTGTTGGGACTTCATACCTAGGTGATCCCCTAAATGTTGGCGGGTCCAACACTGTCAACATTTTTGGTGCTAGAAGGAGGGAAGCCAGTTGTATATGGATGAAAATCCTCTCATATTCATTCATCAATCATTTGGTTAGGGCAATAACTCGCACTCCCTCTCACCTATGCGTGACTCTGCAGTTGGTTACTTCTCATCTCCCAAGACTGAACGCGGAATTCCATATCATCAACTTTGCTCTGTCCATCTCATCACCCACCAATTTGCGAAAGTAGTTAGACTGATCTTAGGCATACAACATCTTGTATACACATCAAGGAAGCCAAAAGTCACTCCTACATGAGTTGTTGTATCATCGGTGGAAGAAGTAGTCCTTACCACACTTGAAGGTCTGGTAGAGGCTATTGAAGATGGAGAGGAACCTCCAGTCTTCCAACAAGGTGAACGAGACACTCTTGTGACCTTGGGATCAAATTCCAGTATAGGAGGTAGAGGGGAAGGAAATGGAGGAGGTGGAGGCAAAGATGAACCAATGGAATAAGAGCCGAAACCATCATATTCTGAAATAGAGGAGGAAAGCGAAGAAGAAGAAGAGATGGTTGACCCAAATCTAGAATGGATGACACAGGGACCATTGTCTCTCCCAGGTGTATTGTATAAGATGCCAAAGCGAGTAGAGAGAATGAAGATCAAGTTTAACCTTGACAACGCGGTGAAGGCAAAAGATCACTTGGACAATTTCTACCTACAGTTGCAAACTGTTGAGGTACGATACAATGACGTATCATGTAGATTATTTCCATGTACCTTGGATAGTCATGCAGTTGCATGGTATCACAACCTTCCACCAAACTCCATACAGAACTAGGGTGCATTCAAATGCATGTTCCTTGAAAAGTTTGTTGATGACAAGACCCCAACCATGCTACTCAAAGAATGGGAAAGATTGATGATGGAGGGAAAATAAAAAGTAAATGACTTAAATCAGAGGTTGACATGCATATTGAACAAATTTGCAGCAGACACCAAACCTCATGACTCCATCACTATTGATTACTCCACATCTACACTACCGACCAACATTTCGCATCTCATCAAGCGAGTTGCGAAACCAACACTCTTGGAAAACTACGAAGAGGCTATTGATGTTGAGAAAGGCCTACATGTAATTGGAGTCATCAAGGATGACGAGTCAGCAAAGGATTCCAAAGATGCAAGAAGGAAGTCCCAAGCGATGGTGAGCAAGGGTAGAGACAAGGAAACAACTGATATTGAAATTCTCACTCACCTCGTCAAGAACTTGACTACGGAAGTGTCCGATCTCAAACAATAGTAAACGAACAAATCTACAATTAGTCATCCACTCAGATAGTGATAGGGAAGCGACTCACCAGGGAGCAACCGGTACCCTCCAAAAAGTGCGCACAGCTTTGTGTTCCAAGTCAAACAGTGCGCAGATACTAAGTTTTGTTCATTCCATGAAGAACATCAGCCTGGGAACTCTTGTTTGGACTGGAAGTGAGTCACGAACTTTGTATGAAGTCATACTTTCAATGTGGAAAAGAAGTATGCAGGAGCAGCCAGAAGACACTGATAATTACGAAGAGGGTGCACCTAATGAAGCATCAATTTTTAGGCATGTGGTGAATGCATATTAGTGCTCGCAAGCAATGCCAAAGACGAACGCCAAGAAGCAGCCCCAAAAAAAAAATGACCATTACAATCTCAGGAGTAATGGGGCTCCGCTTACACTTGGGAAAGCACAAGAAAAGATGAGATTACTGATGAGGAAGGATGATCCATTAGCCACCCCAAAGAAAAAAACAAAAAACAAGTCTAGGAAGACATCAACGAACAAGAGTATGTCCATGAGCAGCAAGTTGTAGAAAACTTCGTCGGATAACACGAACAATGATTCTATCCCGAACACCTCAGTGAGTCTACCACCTTTGGACTACAAAATTGTAGATGACATGAAGAAAACTCAAGCAAAAATCAGTTTGTTTGATTTAGCTAAGATCCAGATTCAGCGAGACATCCCACTGTGCACATTAGGACAAACATCAACATACAACACAACCTCTACTAGCAAGGGAACAAGAACACCTCCCAGATCACTTTCTACTGTGCTCAATAAACTCCGGATGGAAGAAGAAAACTTAGGTTGCCCTCCATTCCTGCTATCATTTGAAATTTTTAACTGAAATGTTCACAACTGCTTGGTTGATTCCAGTGCGACAACCAACGTCATGCCACTTTCCATTGCAAAAAACATCAATGCACAATGGAGCGATACATCCGTGTGAATCATCTAGCTTGATCGAACATCGGTACTAGCCATTGGTGAATGGCGAGACATGATCATTCAACTATCTCATGACGGTCGAGTCCACCATTGCATCAATATAGTTTTTGTGGACATACCAAAATCATACAGTCTACTACTTAGGAGAGACTCATCCAGCAAGTTGGACGGATATTTTGCTACAAACTAGTCCCACATGTGCCTTTTGTACAAGGGAAAATGCAACCAAATCCAGGTCTTGTCTGAGACATATATGAAGCACAATATCACTCCCCTTAATGACGAGAATGAACCATTGACCTTCGTAGAACTCATGTTTGGCAACTGCCTCTTGGAAACAACATTTGGGTGTTATCCTGCATGACCATCTCCAACCCCATCAAACACGCAGTTGGGACTCCTCCCTTGCCCAAATGATGGTAATGAAACATGTACAATGAATTGTACCAATAATAGTAGTAGTAGTAGAAAAAGTAGTAGAAGTAGTACTAGTACATCAAGCAATTCGTGTACAGACAAGTTGTGGACCATGTACTTTGACAGATCAAAGACACAAGACAGATGAGGAGCCATGTGTGTCTTGATCAACCCTTACAACAGGAAGCATCTGTGTTGGCTTGATGGGGCCTAACCCAGGTTCGGAGTTAATTAGCGAAAAAAATCCCTACACTACTGGCCCTTTCAGTAACAGCCATGGAGCGTGGACTGAAGTCTCACCCGAAGTAGTATGGGGGGATGCTGGAACCAAGTTTTCACACCCTTGAGATGTCTGAGGGGTCAATTTAGTCCAACTATGAATGGATTTGTGTAGGTCACTTTGCGCATTTCCCTGACTTGTGAAGCCTTCACGATCTGTTATAATTTCCTTCATGCAACCCTAACCAGGGACTAAGGTGCTTTCACACTACTAAGGCAACGATATGTGCTATTTCACCAAGTTACACCTTCTTATAACTGTTAGTTAACTTCACATAAACATATACCTTATCTTATATTCACTTAATCAACACAATCATATATGTTCACGTAGTATATAAACAAGAAGAATTGAATTTATACCCAATACATTCAATGCAAAAAACAATAAATAAATACACAAGAATGGTATAAAACTTCTCTTTATTAATTCTTCACTCAGTTATAGATTCAACCTACCCTACACACTCACTTGTAGGGGTCCGATAGCTGAGGGGTCCGCACACTCAGCTGCGGACTACTATGCCTCTGTGCACTCAGCTACAGAGCCTTCTCCTACTCTATGACCCAAATACTCAACTCTACACTTAGATAAGACTCAATTCTTCATCCTTCATTCATGACTTTCTTTTTTTTGTTCTATTTAAAACTTAGAGCCTCTGTCTATTTATACAATCCCATGGTCCGCTGACCATGGATAGACCTCTAAAGCCAACATTACATTACAAAAATGAGGGTGGACAACCCTATGAATCATTTACAAGCTCGCGCTCTGCACCCACAAAACACAGAGTCTTTACATCGGATTTAGTCAAAATTTGGGCTTTAAAACCCAAAACTTCCCTTGGAGGATCTCACAACCAACAATTTGGTTTCAAGTTTCTTGGAGTTCGAGTGCACAAACAATGTTGATGAGTATGAAGCACTCATATTAGGCTTGCAGAAAGCCATCAACCTCAACATGGTCGTGCTCAAAGTGGTAGGTGATTGAGAGATGTGGTACTGTAGGTACGTAACACCATTCACTATTTGTCACCACATCTCAAAATTTACCAGCAAGAGGTATGGTGGCTAATCTCTAACTTCAAAGCATTTAACATCATTGATGTACCATGTACGCATAATGCAACTGCCAATGCTCTATAAAATGCAACTTCGAGAATGTCACTTATTAGGGATATATTTACTATTGAAATTTTGTACAAGCCATCTATCCTAGACAACATAACTAATTTATGTGTGTTTAATTGATCTAGGTTCGAATGTGAAGAAGGACCCTTCCAAGACCTTTTACTTTCATGATGTGTTAAAATTGTTTTTTAAAAGAACATTAACGAATACATCTGCATGCGGAAAAGAATAGGAACATAACAATCATCAACATATGAAAACATAAGCATTGATAACGAATTTCGTCCAGGAGGGACTATGTCTCCGGGTCATGTGTCAAGATGGTGTAGGCCATTGCATTAAGTGTTGTCAATAAAGATGATGTACACAGAGATGATGTCTCGATCATACAAGGAAGAATGCCCTCACAAAGGAGTGGCTCTAAGAGATGTTCCACAGCTAGAACTCTCAATCAAAAGACTCCTATTAGTATGATACAAAAAAAAGCATGGTGCGCATCCCACCAAAATGGCACAAAAGGGATGTTAAAACAAAACACATGCAAGACAACAACAAGAGCATCCCAACAACATACAACAAGGGGTCTCAAAGCATAACATGAAGAGTTATGACAACAAGTACATCATATAGAAGATTCCACATCAAATCAACAAGGAATCATGAAAACATGGAATAAATAATATCCTGCCTCAATACCAATCAAGGATCTATGCAGCTTAATGGAATAAGAAGAAATACATGAATAAATCATATACCTCACACCACAAAGGTCACATGAAGAATTGGATGATCATAATACATTCCAAGGTGAATACATTGTTCACATTTTTGATGTACAGGAAGGGGTTAATCTGGACTTTGGCTTCCCTTGCATTAATCGTTTCCTAGCTTGTCTCCATCAGAGGCATCGGAAACAGAAACTGTCACAATGTTGAACCATTAATCTCACAACATCGCTAAAAAATAAGATTGTTCTGGACTTCTATGTGATGTAGCTCTCGGCCTATCTGGTGTTTGCAGCGCTTTGTCTACATTACTATAGCTCTGTGGCTTTTCCTGACCTTCTTGTTCTTGGCTACCTTCTCACACTGCTTCGATCATGCTCAGTGGCACTCAGGCTCTCTGGCACTCTAGCAAGCAAGCTTTCTACCTTCCATCTTCTCTGAGTGAACGCAACACCATCTAGATACCTCTGGCTATCTTGTCCTCTCTTGTTGTGGCTCTCCATCAGGCACTCAACACAAGCTCTTGAGCTCTCTCTCCCTCTGGTACATAGGCACTGTGTAGCACAGGCTCTCTCTGGCCTTTTCTTCCTCTGGCACACTGCCTCTCGAGCTCTCTGCCACACTGCTCTTGCCCTATGTCACACATCCTTTAGCCTCCCTTTTTTCCCCTCTACTCTCTGTGTCCATCGTGTTTTATAACATGCTTGGGACAAGGAAACATAAAAATTGGGATCATTTTGTTTAGGAATAAAGGTCATTCGAACCGAAGGTTAGACAGGTGAAAAAAATTACAATAATAGCGTTTTCTTTGTTTGAACAAACAATACACAGAAAATGTTAACAAACCCGAAAAAACTATAAATCAGACTTCAAATTTCATCCAATCGGGCTTATAAACCCATTGGGTCCATGTTATATAGAAATCACATCACCCTTGCCAATAGCTTTGCATATCGAGGGATTCGCCGACGCCGATCGTCGATCATTCCGATCACCAATATCGGCGATCGCTAATCGCATTCGCTACACCCAGGGGTCCCGGTGTAAGAACTCTGGACACCACATATCTCCACAATGGTATGATATTGTCCACTTTGGGCCTAAGCCCTCATGGATTTGCTTTTGGACTTACCCCAAAAGGCCTCATACCAATGGAGATATTTGTCCATCCTTATATACCCATGATCCTCCCCACTTGTAGTCAATGTGGGACTTTGGTCGTATACCCAACAATCCTCCCCTCGAACAAAGGACCATCGAGCCTCCCCTCAAACGATTATCCATCCGTCCACTCTCTACCAACCAGGATTCTTCGCTCCAATGCGTTTGGAAGCACACGCCTTACATGGAACACCACCTGAACACCACTTGCCTCGAGAGCTTGCTCTATCTGAAGTCAACTCCTCTTCACCGTGTTGGGACCAGGACATGTCCATGAAGAATCCGAAGCACACCACCTGTCTAACTGAGCTCATCCATGGATCCCATCGTGATATTACCGGGGCCCACCACCTTCGTTCGGCATTCCGAGGATTCATCCACTTGGCTAACTTCAGGGCATGGCTCTGATACCACTTGTTAGGATTCCGGACACCACATATCTCCACAATGATATGATATTGTCCACTTTGGGCCTAAGCCCTCATGGATTTGCTTTTGGACTTACCCCAAAAGGCCTCATACCAATGGAGATATTTGTCCATCCTTATATACCCATGATCCTCCCCACTTGTAGTCAATGTGGGACTTTGGTCGTATACCCAACACTTCTTGTGTCTTGGGACACTGTCCACCATATAACTTTACACATACAGGAATAGGAACCTTCACTAGTTTACTATTATGCATGTTAAATCTCTGTAGTATTGTCTAGACATACTTCCTTTGGTTTAACCAAAGCTTCCTCTTTTCCCTATCTCTTTTAATTTCCATGCCCAAAATATAGTTTGCAACACCAAGATATTTCATGTTGAATTTGGAGGACAATTGGGTCTTCAAATCCTAGATAATTTCTTTGTCATTTCCAACTAGCAACATATCATCCACATACAAGACCAAATAAATAACATGGTCACCAAATAATTAAATTAAAATACACACAGTGATCTTCTTTACTTCTAGTAAAGCCAAGTCCCCGTATAAATGTATCAAATTTCTGATACCACATCCTTGGTGACTGTTTTAACCCATACAAAGACTTCTTTAACTTGCATACCAGTTCTTTCTTACGCTTCACTGCAAAGCCTTCAAGTTGCTTCATGTAGATTTCCTCTTCCAGATCCCCGTGAAGAAATGGTGTCTTCACATCCATCTGTTCAACCTCAAAATCAAAAGCAGCAGAAACAGATAAAAGTAATCTAATAGAAGTTACCTTGGAAATAGGAGAAAAAATATCACCAAAATCAATTCCTGGCACCTGGGAATAACCTTTTGCTACTAACCGGGCATTGTATTTCTCCACCTTTCCTTTTGCATTTGTCTTCTTCTTGAACACCCATTTGCTGCCAATGGGTTTCCTTCCAGCCAGAAACTCCACCAGATCCCAAGCCTCATTTTTGTGCAAGGATGCCATTTCGTCAACCATGGCCTCTTTCCAGAGTTTTCCATCCTCCAAATCTATTGCTTCCTTCATAGTTCTAGGATCATCATCAGTAACAAACAAAGAAAAATTGGAACAGAAAGCAAATGGACTATACCTTTCTGGCTGCCTTCTTTCTCGAACTAATCTTCTCATAGCCAAAGTTTGTGGCTCTTCATTTTCTAATTCCTCCTCTACTGTAGAGTCTTATTCTTCCGCCTTTATCTCAAACTTTATCTTCTCAAGTTCCTTTGGTTGGAATTCATGTTTAATAACATCTTTCACCTCTCTGAACACCACATCTCGGCTGTACACAACCCTTCTTGATACTAGGTTCCAAAGCTTGTAACCCTTTAAACCACCCTTATACCCAATAAAGATGCACTTTTCAGATTTACTATCCAACTTGGTTCGTTTCTCCTTTGGAACATGTACATATGCATCACATCCAAATACCCTCAGATGTGAAAGAGAGGGTTTCTTACCAGTCCATACCTTTTATGGAGTTTTATCCTCCAATGTTGAGGAAGGTGATCTGTTGACCAGGTAACATGCTCTCTCCACCACTTCTAGCCAAATTCTTGTCCTAACCCAACACCACTGAGCATGCTTCTTGCCATTTCCATCAATGTCTTTTTCATTCTTTCTACAACTCCATTTTGCTGAGGTGTATATAGAGTAGCCTTTTTGCGTGCTATACCACACTTCTTACAGAATTCTTCAAATTCGTTACTACAAAACTCTCCACCATTATCCATTCTCAACACCTTTATCTTCTTCTCTGTCTAGTTTTCCACTAGAGCCTTAAATTCTTTAAACTTGTCAAAGACTTCAGATTTCTTCTTAAGGAAATATATCCATGTATTCCTTAAGAAGTCATCTATAAATTATACATAGTACATAGAGTTACCTAGTGATTGAACCTTCACAGGTCCAAACACACCACTGTGCACAAGCTCTAATATTTGTTTCGCCCTCTTACCACCAGAGGAGAAAATCACCCAATTCTACTTCCCATATACACAATTTTCATAGAAATCAAAATCCAGAGAGCTATTACTCATACTACCTTGTACCATCCCTTTACCATGAAGTATTTGAAGGCCCTTCTCTCCAACATGTCCAAGCCTTTGATGCCACAACATGGTCTTCTCTCTAGAGACCACTAGATTTTCTGCACCACTTTCAAGAACCATAGAATGTTGCACCCATCAACAGCAGTTCTACTTTGTATCTTGTATAGAGTTCTAATCCGAACTCCCTGCATCAATACCAGTGCTCCCCGAACCATCTTGTAGGTATCCTTATCAAACACTATTTTTACACCTGCATCATCTAGATTGCTTACAGAAATCAAATTTCTTGCCAATGCAGGATTATGCAGAACACCCAGCAGTGTTCTAACCCTTCCACCTTGCAACTTCAACTTTACTTTTCCGTGACCAATGATTCTAGCCTTCCTATCATCCCCTAAGAAGACATCACCGCCATCGTATTTCTCATACTCACAAAACCACTCTCTATGGGGAGTAAAGTGAAAGGATGCACCTGAGTCAATCAACCATGCTACATGATCTACATGTGTACTCGAAGAAGCCAAGTACACATCCCCACCTTCATCTGAGGTGGTTTTCGCCTCTGTAGAAGGAGCGTCATCAGATCCCTTTCCTTTATCAGAAGCTTTAGATTTACATTCCATTTTGTAGTGCCCTTCCTTTCTGCATTTCCAGCACACCACCTTTATAGGTTTTCTTAGAGATTTAGATCTCCCTTTAGATTTAGATCTCCCACTCGATGACTTATTTTTGTTTTTGTTTTGGCACCTTCCTCGTACAGACAAGGCATCACCATTTTGGCTCTCCATATTTTTCCGTCTCATCTCCTCTGTCAGTATGGATGAGACTATTTCATCAAAGTGCAAGGAAGTTGCATTGCTACCTATTGCAATAACCAGACTATCCCACGAATCTGGTAGAGAACACAACAAACTGAAGCACTTATGTTCATCTGAAATTTTAATGTCAACAGATGCTAACTCACTTACCATAGTATTAAATGTGTTCAGATTCTCTGTCATCGAGTCTCCATCTTTCATCCTCGGGTTATACAGCTTTTTCTACAAGAACAGTTTATTCACTAGATACTTAGATTGGTACAAAGTCCCTAACTTGTCCCACAAAGCCTTTGTCGTAGCTTCCCCTGATACATTTAGCAATACTGAATTTGAGACACACAATCTTATTTTTCTCTTTGCCTTTTAATCTAACTTCTTCCATTCTTCATTGGACACTCCCATTGGTTTAGTACCTGAATCTACTGTGATCCATTGATATTTATCCACTAACAGATCCTCCATTTTGAGTTTCCACAACTCAAAACTCTGACCATTAAATTTCTCGGTCTCCATCTTTCCACTGCTCGCCATCTTCTTTCACCACCAGAATCAATCCTGCAGATCTCCCACTAAACGGGGTCTACCACAGGCCCGATCGAAACCCCTCAGCAACAAAGGTGTCCCCATGAAGCCAAAACAGCTTCGATACCAAATGCAGGTTTTAACCTCGTACGGAAATTACCTGCATATGAATTCTAAAACATAGAAAATAAACAATGCGAGAGCATAACACATAAAACACATATACACCGAGATTTTCCCCTAGATCCCAAAACTGGGACTACCAGCTTGACTTTCCATTATGTTCCTTTCAATGTTATAATACATATTTATACATGTTGAAGCATCCAATACCATGGACTGAAAACCAGTGCGTCCAATACCATGGACCAAAAAACCATCGCGTCCAAAAAACATGTGCGAAAATCATGCACAAAACCATAGGTGGGTCTGCCCAACCTAACACAGGGTCCAAAACAAAAATTTTCTAGGGCGTTGCCCCGAACCCCATAAAGTGGGGTTACGGGTACACCTCAAACCCCCTATGACCCCCCCCAACCCCCAGTTAACTACGTGGGCTAGTCGTGGAAATAATATAACACAAACCAACAAAATGACCTTCCTTACTCCACCAAGTCAGCCTTCGAGGATGATTATCAAACTTCAATAGTCTTATTCAATTCAAACATCTTCAACCGATTAGCTACATATAATTTCAGTCCTCCAACTCCCAAATTTTCGTCCCCTAGCAATTCTAAAATTTTTGGCCCTCCTACAACCCAAAAACTATGAACATAAGGCATTAGAGAGAGAGAAATTTGACTTCTTTAGGTTGATAAGTGTCTCGTTTGTTAGAAAATTATATATATTATGGAGCAATGGAACACATAAAATATTGCAGAAATATAAACACAGAAAACGCACAAAACAAGAGAGACAGAGATATACGTGGTTCACCCAGTTTGGGCTACATCCACCTCAAAAAGCCAGTCCTTCCTTTCTATTATCCAGCAAAATGAAGAGACACAACCTACAACAAATCCGCTGTGATATCCTCTGTCTTCTCTCATAGTCTCACCTCTTTGTTTCTCACTCAGACGGAATACACATCTATCTCAGCCTCAAAATACAATTTCCTCATACAAATTGAGGGGTTTCCTTTTAGGGAAAAAAACCCTAAACTAAACATAAGTTCTACCATCAGATCATTTGCCTAATGAACGGCCCAGATTGAATAGAAATTACTATACTTTTACAAGGCAAATTTACATATGTTTTTAGCTTCGGGGGCGCTACCCCGCGCCCCGCCGGGGGACCCAGATCGGGATCCCCGACCCGCAACGGGGGCGATCAGCCCCGCAGGACCCGCAGGGGACAGTGCCGCCCCCAAACAGCCCCAGGTAGGAGGGCATAGATAACTTCCTGGGGTATATATCCAGCTGAAACAAAGACCTCTGAATAATCGTGCTCCACACACAACAATCTCCCACTTGGAGAATGATTGTAGCAACTCCATCGCTGCTTCATTTGCTGGACAATGACTCCTCTCTTGGACCTGGCTTTTTCTCATCTTCATCGTCATCCTTGAAGACCAATTGAAACTGAGCATGTTCTCAGTTTCTCCCTGGTTACAACTTGTGTTAGCATATCTGCAGGATTATGGCTAGTGTGTAGCTTTTCCAGCTTCAACTGTCCATCTTCCAACACTGATCGTATGAAATGGTACTTGAGTTGTATCTGTTTAGTCCTAGAATGAAATGTTGAGTTCTTTGCAAGATGAATGGCACTTTCACTGTCACTGTATAACGTGCCCATATCATGCTCCTTACCCAATTCACCCATAAACCTTTGTAACCAAATCATTTCTTTACTCGCCTCTGTAGCACCAACATACTCTGCTTCTGTTGTTGAAAGTTCAACAACACTTTAGATTTTTGAAACCCAACTGACAGTTGTTCCACCAACAGTGAATACATATCGTGTAGTGCTCCTCCTGTTATCTCTGTCACCTGTCATATCTGCATCAACATATCCCTGTAGAGAAATGTCTGAACCACCAAAGCATAATGCTTGATCTGTGGTACCTTTCAAATATCTGAGAATCCATTTCACTGCCATCCAATGTTCCTTTCCTGGATTGTTCATGTACCTGCTTACAACTCCCACTTCATGTGCAATATCAGGCCTTGTGCAGACCATTGCATACATTAAGCTTCCAACTGCTGTTGCATATGGAACTTTAGACATATAATCCATGTCTTCTTGGGTCTTTGGGCACATTTCCTTACTAAGTTTGAAATGGCTAGCAAAAGGTGTACTAACTGGTTTGCATTGTGCATGTTAAATCTTTTCAACACCTTTTGTATGTACTCATTCTGAGACAATGTTAATTTACGATTTTTCCTGTCTCTAGTTATTCTCATACCAAGGATTTGTTTTGCAGCTCCCAATCCTTCATTGCAAATGAATTTGCCAATTTTCTTTTGAGCACATTTATTTCCTGCATGTTAGATCCTGCAACAAGCATGTCATCTACATACAATAACAATATAATATAGCTGCCATCATTTTGCTTTTTCAGATAAACACAATGATCAGAGTGACATCTAGTTTAACCTTGTTTTGACATAAACTTGTCAAATTTTAGATACCACTGCCTTGGAGCCTGTTTTAAGCCATACAAGCTCTTCTTCAACCTGCATACTAGTTTCTCCTTCCCTTTCACTTCATATCCTTGTGGTTGCTGCATATATATCTCTTCCTCCAAATCCCCATGGAAAAAGGTTGTCTTTACATCTAACTGCTCAAGATGCAAATCTTCAACTGCTACTAGACCTAAAATAGTTCTAATTGAAGCCATTTTAACAACAGGAGAAAATATTTCATCAAAATCAATACCTTTCTTCTGTGTAAACCCCTTCACCACAAGTCTAGCTTTATACCTCTGTTTTCCTCCATCTTCTTCCTTCAGCCTGTAAACCCATTTATTCTTCAATGTAGTTTTTCCTGCAGGCAACCTCACTAAATCCCAAGTCTGGTTATGCATTAAGGAGTCCATCTCTTCTTCCATGGCTACTTCTCACTTCTTCCTGCTTTCAACCTGCATTGCTTCTTCATAACATTCGAGTTCACCGGAATCAGTCAACAATAAATAATATAATGAAGGAGAGTATCGTTCAGGGGTTCTACTTATCCTGGTAGATCTTCTAACACCACTTTCAGGTGTTTGGGGTGCTTGTTTCTATTTTGGTGGTTGCTTCTGTTGTGGTTGTTGATTATTATTATTTTCAGGCATCTTTATTTTTTCAGTGATTTCATCAAGAACTGTGTATTCCTTGTTTTCTTCTTTCCGTTTCTTTTCCTGCAACTGATTCTTATACAATACCTTTTCATTGAATATTACATCTCTGCTCCTAATGATTTTTTGATTTTCATAGTCATATAAGCGATAACCAAAATCATTAACACCATATCCAATAAAGGTACATTTCTTTGACTTTGCTTCAAGCTTTGTTCTATTTTCTTTATCAATATGGACAAAGGCCTCACAACCAAAAGGCTTTAAAATAGATTAGTTTACCTTTTTGACTGCCCATGCTTCCTCTGGAACACCACCATCCAAGGAACTTGAAGGCCCTCTGTTTATTAGATAAACAACAGTATCTATAGAATCTTCCCAAAACTGTAAAGGCAATCTTGCATGCAATCTCATGCACCTTGCACGCTCCATGATTGTTCTGTTGATCCTTTCTGACACACCATTTTCTTGTGGTGTTCTTGGAACTGTTTTCTGTCTGCGAATTCCATGCTCTGAACAGTACTTATCAAACTCTTTGCTTCAATATTCACCTCCATTGTCTGATCTAAGACACTTCAATTTCTTTCCCGTCTCAATCTCAACCAAAGCTTTCCATTTCTTAAAAGTATCAAATACATCAGATTTATTCTTAATACAATAAATCCAAGTTTTTCTAGTTGCATCATCAATAAAAGAACATAATAACGAGAGCCACTGAGAGATGATACCTGAGCAGGTCCCCATACATCTGTATGCACAAGCTCCCATTTTTCATTCTTCTTTTCTTTCCCAACTCTGAGAAATCTGACTCTCTTCTGTTTTCCATAAATGCAATTCTCACAGAAGTCCAAATCAACATTCTTCAAACTCGGCAACAAATTCCTTGAGTGAAGAATCTTCATTCCTTTTTCACTCATGTGTCCAAGCCTATGATGCCATAATGTTGCATCTTCTCCTTGGAGTTAAGCAGATTAACAGAGTTAGAAAACACCATTTGCTAAATTCAATGTCCAACCTTTTTCGACTTTTTCTATTACCGGGGCTCCCTTTGGTGACCTTCCAAGCTTTGATCTTGAAAGTTGTACCACCAACCTTCAGCCGCCTAACTGCCCTATTGAAATCAGATTTTTCTTTAGATATGGAACATGCCTTACCTCCTTTAGTAGCCATTGGTTTCCATTCTGCTGTTTTACAAGAACCTTACCCATTCCAACAATTTCACAGGGTTTATCATCACCCAAACGAACTTGTCCAAAGTCTCCTTGACCATAGTCATGAAATTATTTCTTATCAGGTGTGGCATGTAATGAGGCCCCTGAATCGACCACCCAGGAATCAGTAATATTTTCGAAAGAAAGAATCAAAGCTTCTTGTAACACCTCACCTGTCACATTTACTTCATGATTGTTTTCTTACTGTGAATCTCCTTCTTTTCCTTCCGAGATCTACAGTCTTTCTTTAAGAGTCCTTTATTTCCGCATTTCCAGCACACTATCCCCGATCTGGACTTAGATCTGCCTTTCCTTGATTTACTGCGATATCCTGAGCTCTTTCCTCTTTCCATTTTTCTTCCTCTAGACTCTGCACTCAAAGGATTTCCCGATGTCTCACCAGAGCTTTTCCGTCGCATTTCCTCGCTAAGGATAGCACCGACAACATCATCAAACTTTAAAGTACTAGATCTAGAAATGGAGTTACTAATGGCCATTACCAAACCATTCCAACTTTCTGGTAATGAGCACAAGAATAAAAAATCTCTAACTTCATCATCAAAATTTACCCCTACAGAACATAACTGACTTGTAACAGTATTAAAAGCATTTAAATGATTTGCAACAGATCCACCTTCAGACATCTTCATATTAAATAACCATTTCATAAGAAATACCTTGTTTGAGGCCGAGGGTTTTTCATATAGTTTCTCCAACGCCTTAATCAAACCCTTTGTCGTTGCTTCCTTTGAAATTTTGAAGGCGACCGACGTTGCAAGGCACAGCCATATTGTTCCGAGTGCCTTTCTATCGAGAAGGTTCCATTCTTCATCTTCCATATCCGTCGACTTCTTTGATTTTCCGCCCAATGGTAGGTATAGATCTTTCTAATACAGATAATCTTCCATTTGCATCTTCCACAACGAGAAATTTTGGCCGTTAAATTTCTCGACCCTAAACTTACCATCTTTCGCCATTGCTCCGACTCAAACAAGGAAGCCTTCTTTCCTGCGAGTTTATGAACCAAATAGACCTTCGGCTCTGATACCAGTTGTTAGAAAATTATATATATTACGAAGCAATGGAACACATAAAATATTGCAGAAATATAAACACAGAAAACAAAAAAAACAAGAGAGACACAGATATACGTGGTTCACCCAGTTTGGGCTACGTCCACCTCGAACAACTAGTCCTTCCTTTCTATTATCCAGCAAAATGAAGAGATACAACCTACAGCAAATCCGCTGTAATATCCTATGTCTTCTCTCATAGTCTCACCTCTCAATTTCTCGCTCAGACAGAATACACATCTATCTCAGCCTCAAAATACAATGCCCTCATACAAAGAGAGGGGTTGCCTTCTAGGGCAAAAAACCCTAAACTAAACATAAGTTCTACCGTCAAATCATCCGCATAATGAACGACCCAGATTGACTAGAAATTACTATACTTTTACAAGGAAAATTTACAACTGTTTTTAACTTCGGGAACGCTGCCCCCGAGCCCCCGCCGGGGACGGCTGGCCCCCAGACCCCCGCGTGGAGGGGTGTACAAAACTTCCTGGGGTATACATCCAGCTGAAACAAAGACCTCTGAACAATCATGCTCCACACACAACATCGTTCTCCTTCAATTTGATTTTCTATTCCTTCTTAAGTATTTCGCTCCCCTTTTTCTCTTCCAACTACTACAGATCAAACATGTTGTCTTGTTATTTCTAATTAGGTCAAATTATTGCTTTTATATAGTCTTTCTGGGTGGTCAAATTCCCCTAATGAGGTCAACTTGTCTTCTTTGAGGCTAACTTGGTGGAGGAGGTCTAATTGACTCAATATACATCAAAATAATTTTCTTTCTTGATAGATAAAGCCCAATAAGGGTCTATTGCATGAAGACAATGACTAGAATTGACAACCCAAGCCCTAGAAGCCTACAATAGAGGCTCTGACCTATTAACCATTGACCCAAGCATGTAAATCATTATTTAATAAGGCAATTTCTCTTACAATAAAATTCATTTTTCGTTCTTTTGACAAATACATTACATTATGACTCAAATGCAATTATGAAGACTGACATTATTTACATTCTTCAAAAAGCTCAATCAAGAAGATTAAATGAAAAATGTAAATGTGAAATGACATGTAAACGAAGTGAAATGTCATGACTGTTGAGGGAAAAGTAGTTATTATATATTTTCAGTAGAATATTAAAATATTCCCTCTCATGCATTAGATAAATCTTAGAGTTAGGCATTTTGAGTAGCAAGTGATGAGAGGTTGGGTTGGTCTCTTTGCTAAAGTTCTACATAAGGTTTTTGAGTGGTGAAGAAGAGCTTTAAGAGGCATCACACCATCCTGCCACCCTTAAGGGAGGGATACATACTAGAATTTGCACCATATATTGCCAAGGAAACACCGTAAGTCGGTACCGCATATGGAAAAAGAGCATAAATGAAAAGATATGTGATAATTTATATGATCTAACTATAGCCC
The DNA here is from genome assembly GCA_000404065.3 of Pinus taeda. NCBI lineage: Eukaryota > Viridiplantae > Streptophyta > Pinopsida > Pinales > Pinaceae > Pinus > Pinus taeda. The sequence goes on along the minus strand of APFE030411582.1, from coordinate 80,577 downwards.
AATTTTAGTGAAAAAGGAATGTTAATGTCAAATGTAATGCAATCAAACAACCTACTCAAAATGGAGGCATGTCCAACTTCCTTGTCGAGTGCTCAATCAAAGAGCTTATTTTCATTGACAATTGCATCCTAGACCATACCTTTTTTCTTTCATCGTCTCGGCCAAGCTGAACCCTTCACCTTCATAGAATAATGGTTCCAGATAAAATTTCTCTATGAGTATTCTACATAGACATTTCGATATATACACACCTCCATTATCTTAATTAAAGGCATGGTTATTTGTATAAGAATCTGTGGCAACCCCAATTTCTTGTTCTACAACCAATTCTGCATCAGATCCATCCAAAAAATGTTCCCATGAAATATTGTTCCTTGGGTACTTGAAAGCGAACACCTCATGTTTGTAAATGGTAGTGTAAACACAAAGTGTGCCTAAAAAATTCATCAAGCTCCAAGCAGAGAAGCCAAATATGTGTCAGATGCTGAATGGGCCAATTTAATCCTTCTTTCTTCTTTGCATCCTCAAATACAATATCCTCGAGAGTGTGGTAAAAGTTGGGCACATGTAGCCTAGGAGCTCTTCATGAAAGGGTACCTCATGGGGCTGATATTTATGATTCTTTGCCACTACATCAAATGGACCAATGTAATATTTCCCCGCAGTCTAAAGACATATATGCTGTAAATTCTCTACATTAAGAAGGAGTAAATCTAACACATTACTCATCATTCTTCCATTATCTACACAGTTCTAGTCTTATGTCTCTATGCTAACCTAAACAACCCAAAATAGATGGGTGACATCCTCCAACAGTGAGATATTTTCTAATTTTTTCTCTCTATCTAAAAAATCACATTGAACATATTTCACTTTAATATCTGTAGACCAATCTGGCTTATCCCTCCTAGCAACCCCATAAAATTCCAAGGACCATTAGGAGTATTAGACAAACGAAAGAATTATTCCAAGCAATTTCAAACAATTCATGTTACCCCTATAACCAACGTCGCTCCTTTATGCTTCTCTGATTTCTCTCTAGATATTTCACTAATTGTATGGAATTTTCTCTACATTGAAAGAGGTATGAGCTACCCAAATAGAAATGAACAATGCAACATAATGAAGAAAAAACAACAATTCCAAATGTAGTAAGATTATTATCATGTAACCCATCCAAATATGGTTTGACAGACACATCGAGATTGTGAAGCCTAATTATGCATATTCAGGTTTCAAACATGAATCATTTCTATGTTTTTAAAATACACACTCAAGATTCACAACCCAAAAGTACATATTATACTAGGTTTAAGTGGATCTCTGTCAATATTCATATTCAGTGCAATGTATGTTCAATTCGCCTATCTAGACAAAAATTGTTTAAATCATTTAATGTCACCCAATAGAGCACCTCAATTTGTGTTAAAGATTAGATATATTTGTGTTAATGTTGGTATTCAACGCATTATACTTTCAATCCACCCACCCATAAGTACAGTGAGTGTTGGTGAATCCTTCACCCTCTCCTTATCGAGCACCTCAATTTATGTGACCTCAACATATGCAACCTATAATTGATATTGAACTTGGTTTATAAGGGTCTCTCCTAAATTCAATATTCAATGTACCCTAGATTTAATGAACCTAACCCCCACCATGCACAACACATAGCTCTCTCAATACAATAACCTAACCCTAAAATCATAAATAATTACAGGGAAAAGGAAGAGAGCATAATACTTTCATTAGTGAACTTTGTAACGGTGCAATAAACCTAAACTAGGAATCGTAAGAAATTACAAAACAAAAGCACATTATCATTGGTAAAAAAAAAAATCTCTAACTATGTGAGAGATATTTTAATCCTACCTTTCTCGAAACCCTTCACAAATCCATCAGGAATCCAGTAAAAAGTAAAGTGGTGTTTGTTTTGTCTAACAAGCAAAAACATATATGAAATTAACAATAAAAGTATGAAGCACGATTCCGAGACACAAAACAAAAAGAAATATTACTATAATGAAACTCTTCATTGATTCCCCCAAAGTGATCAATCATATTATAATGAATAAAGAATACTCAAACACTAAAGAACCCCTCACCCCAATTTTATCATAGTTTCAAGAACCAGTAAATTGACTTAGAATTAGATGTGCAACTATAAACTAAAACACTTATCCCATGAGGGCCAAGGGAACCCATCCACCAAGAATACCAGTTCATTATGATAAAATTCACACTAATCCAAACACCAATCTGTGACAAGAAACACCACCATCAATTTCAAAAATATATGCATTCAAAATTAGCATAAAATTTTCCACAATCTATGACTTCATTAAATCTTCCCTACCAATCACATACTATTAATTTATCACCTCACAGCGCAACTCTATAATGTTGTATTAATGGATTGTAGAAAAGAAATTAAAAGAATTAGTCAATGCTTTAAATTTCCATGGATTTTTGTCAAATTCTTACTTAAGAAACAAGCCAAATGAATTGAATGAGAATGAACTGTGATTTCCAAATAAAACCTGTGTTGTAATTAAGAAATAAAAACAGTTGAGTAGAGATATAGATTATATTCCTACAACAATTGCACTCACTTGAGAAAAGGGCTTGAACGAAGGGCATGGAAAAACATAGATAAAAATCAAACAATCGTGATATTTATATGTTTGAAGCAGGATGGATGGTAGGTCCCTTGGTATTTCTAATACAAGTCTCCTTAAGATTTGGCTACAAATTGTACATGGTTCTTATTGGTCAAGTGCGACTTGGTTCAATGGATTTATTTAAATATTGCATTTGCATTAACAAAAAAGGCCAGACTTGTTTGTGAATGAACAAATGATTTATTTTCAGTATATATCAGTCAGGTAGGCTTCCCTTCTAGAGGAAAAACTTTGAGAAAAAGAGCCTTCGATCCCAGAAGTCAATTATTTAATACCAGTAATATCAAAATCCAAATAAGAAATTCAAAGGCACAAAACATGATAATGAAAATGCCATAAATCAAAGAGACAACTCTACCTCATGTTCAAAAGAACAAAATTTTAGACAACATTTTAAATAATTTTACAACCTCAAATATATTACACCTAGTTTAGACCCTTGGAGATATCAATTTGAATGACAAATCTAACTATTGTACCTTGTACTGATGTCTAAATAAACTTGAAACTAACTATAATACAATATTTTGTCACAATGTAACATATGTCCTCATTGATGCATCATAATTTTACATAAAAGTAAGATAATAGTGCTCTTGTTGCAGGCAAATACATAAATTTACTTTATACTTTGAAGCACATAATAGAAGATAGCATAAATAGTACGAAGTTGAAACTAACTATAATACAATATTTTGTCACAATGTAACATATCTCCTCATTGATGCATCATTCTTTTACATAAAATTAAGATAATAGTGCTCTTGTTGCTGGCAAATACATAAATTTACTTTATACTTTGAGCACATAATAGAAGAACGCATAATTAGTGTTCTTTCTCACAGAAAGGAATTGAAATTATGTCTTTATCATGCATGATGATGAAGAGAGTTGTAATATAAGCATAGAGTAAAAGACCATTTTTACAAGATCTTCTATGGAGAACTATCTGGTCCATGTCTAATATGAATTGGATTTTGATGAAGGGAACAAGGAAGTAGAAGATTATAACACTTTGCAGCTTCTAAGAGCATCAATCTCATGGATGCTTCTTGAGGCATAGTTATACATTAAACTGAGTTGACTCTTAGCACATTAGAAAGAATGAAATCTGTGGTGAAAGTTGATGTTTGAATGTTCTTAAATTGGTTGAAATATGAAAATAGTTAACATAAATACTAATCAGGGACTTGTCTCACCTTTTAAAAATAAATCTCACTTGCAAAATTTCAAGTGCTGCAAAGTAGGCATAATTATCGATATTACTATACCCCAAAAACTTGAAACCTTGTGTTCTTTTGACAAAGGGAAGGCACAGAGAGCTTCTTGACCACTTAGGCTGATTCACATTGACATCACAAGCCCATTCCCATAGCCTTCAATCAGTAAGGCTCGATATGTACTCACCTTCAAAGATGATTTCTCTCGCTTTAATTTGGTATTTTTTCTAAAATTAAAATCAGAAGTATTTGAATGCCTTATAGAATTTAAAGCACTTGCTGAGAATGAGTCTGGGTGTAAGATTAAGGTACTTTGTACTGATAATGGGGGGGAGTATGTCAACAAATATGTGCAGCAACTTTGTATTGATGCAGGTATATAGCTACAACACATAGTGCCATATACACCACAGCAAAATGGTGTCGCGGAGAGGAAAAATCGGTCGTTAAAAGAGATGGCCAATTGTATGCTACAATCCAGGTAATTAGCTCCTAAGCTATGGGCTGAAGCTATTAATTGTGATGAATACATGTAGAACTAAATTCCTCACAAAGAACTCAAAGGAACCACTCCATTTGAATGTTGGACCGTTAAGAAACTAAAAGTGTCGCACTTTCACATTTTTGGTTCACGAGCATGGGCTCACATTCAAACAGATAAGAGGAAGGGTTTGGAGCCTCAAAGTGTTGAATGTATCTTTGTTGGATACCCTAATAGTGTCAAAGTATATAGATTACTACACCCTCACATTGAAAAGTTCCTTGTAGCTCGAAGTGTGAAGTTTGAAGAAGAATCACTGCATGATTTTTCGGCAAACCCTGCCAAGGAACTGCTTGTTGCCACTAATGAAGACGAGTCCGAAAATTCTTCGAGAACTTTAGAGAAGCCATAATAGAAGCCTCTTGGATCTGATTCAAAGGATCAGAAGAAGGTCATGGCTGCTCCAAGTCAATTGTCAACTTGGGCAGAGAAAACCCTTCAAGATGCGGGTGAACTAGTCGGTGATCTTGCAGATGCGAGAAGGACTAGACCATAGTTTTTTTGGGCTCCTCAAGCCCTGGCTGCCACCAAACCATTGCTTCCCATAAATTTCTATATGAAAATTGAATCAAATCCACAATCACACTCTGAGACTACTAGAAACCCGCTTTAGGTGGCTGCCATGGATGAAGAGTACTCTTCTCTCATGCAAAACAACACGTGGGACTTGGTTCCACTTCTGATAGGAAGAAATCTTGTTCGATGTCGATGGATCTATCGAATAAATATTGTTGCAGATGGTGAGATCGGCAAGCAAAAATCTCTACTTGTTGTAAAAGGATACTCATAGGTACATGGCATAGACTACATAGTGACATTTGCACCTGTTGCAAAAATGGACTCCATTCGACTAGTTTTAGCCATTGCTGCTTCTTGCAAATGGGAAGCTCATCACGTGGATATGAAGAGTGCATTTTTTCATGGATATCTTAAGGAGGAGATATATATGGAGTAGCCACAAGGATACATTTATAAATATTCCCTCGTTTTCAGATTAAAGAAATATTTTTATGGCCTAAAACAAGCTCCCAGAGCCTGGTATGCAAAGATGGATTCTTTCTTGCTTTCCATTGGATTCATTTGATGCAAATATGATCTGAATGTTTATTTGCTGCAACATGATGATTCCATTTTTCTGATAGTACTTTATGTATATTATTAACTAATGACAGGGAACCTTACCTCAGCTATTGATTCGGAAAAATCAGCATTGCACAATCGATTTTCCATGACAGATTTGGGACTATTGCACTACTTTCTTAGTCTTGAAGTTTCTCAGTCTACTTCAGGGATCAATACGGCACAGTCTAAGTATGCATCAGATCTACTTGTCCACTTTCAGATGACACAATGTAATCCAGCAGCATCTCCCTTTCTTTCGGGGATCAGATTTGAGGATGCAGGTACTACAACTTTGGTGGACAGTACACTGTATCGATAGTTGGTTGGGAGTTTGTTGTATCTTAATCACACCTGACCTGATATATCTTTTCCAGTAGGAGTTTTTTCCAGATATATGCAAGAGACCCATGAGCTTCACTAGAGAGCTACAAAGAGAATCCTTAGATATGTGAAAGGTGTTAAAGCCTAGATTGACCTCAGGCTAAAGGGAGGCAATCCTTGGATAACCACAAACCAAGCTTAACCTGGTAGCTAGCCCTACCAAGTCAGGAGAGGGATCTCTCCTTATGAATCTCAATCAATATGACTGAATAAATATTGATTTTAGGCTAGGTATAATAGCTCTATGGTTTTTTGTTTTGATTTGGTTGTTGTTTTTGCTGGATCAAATGGAGCAGGCAGCTTTGGGTCGAGGAAATCAAGTCAAGAAGGTGGGTGTTCTATGGAGCGAGGTAGGTAGGTGCTTTGGCACTTGAAATTGAGTTAGATGGGAGGTCTAAGACTGGTGAGGAGCTGAGGAGGGCATGAAAGGATCATGTATCCTTCTCAAACAGTAGAAAACATCAAAAACTAAATGGTTTCCCAAGGCAAATAACTATAAACAATGTATTCTACATATTTATCTTGATATCATTCAGCTAGAAGAATTGAGTTATATTTTGGCACACATACCACATGATAAAAACTAATAACAGAAGAAGAAACTATGCAAAAACACTTTACCACAAGTATCCCATAAAAATAGCTGCAAATCCTGGTTTATTTCCTTGCCAAACTGTTGCTAAAGTTGTACAATGTAGCTCAGAGCATCCAAGAGAGTCCAACCTTTACAAATGACTAAGAAAATACATAATATAGGCATCAAACAACTCATCCTGAACTTCAAGGGTCAAATCCATGAGAAGAGAGGCAGTTTCAACCATTTCCCAACTAAGAACTGGAATATAGGAAATCAAACAACTTGCCTCTATAAGCATGGAAACTGATTCATTGACCCTCAAATTACCTAAAAATCATGAATCTACCCTCTAAGATCATTTCACAATTAAATTTACATATCATGGCATTAATTACAATCATAAATTCATACATGAAGAGAGAAAAAGTCAACGTGCAGTGAAAATAGGCGAAAACTGGATTTTTAGGCAAACTGGCTCTATGCATAGCGCCCCTTCACAACCACTTTTGGATGGCTTTCTCTTACCCAAATTGAGCCCACGATAGCTCATTGGAAAGGAATTATTGTCGAGTTTTTGTAACATCTTTAATTTTTTCATTTCGAGGTCATTTCCCCCCTCAAAATTGAAATCTTCCAAGGCTGCTTCTGTGTGTCCAAAAAGAGGCAGAGAGGTCATTTTTTGATAGTTGTTTGACCTTTTGGTGACCAAGTTGTTATCATAAAATCAGTACTAAGGGCTGCTACTTAATAATATCTCATGAAACTGTTTCAGACCAGGCTTTAGACTAAGGTTTAGCCTCCCTAGTCAGAGAGGGCTCTCTCACAGATTTTTGATATGCATTAAGGGCAAGAAAGATGGCTAACTCTTTAAAAAGTGAATGAAGTTTAAGCTGGTTGGAACAAAAAAAATAAGGCTTCTCCCATTGGGCTCATGGAGTCATACATTTCTGCAGTAAACAAGTAGCTACTCAATCATGGAAACGAAGGCATATAATGTCTCAATGCTCAAAACATTTACCAATAAGAACCTCAAACTCAAAAAACATACACAGGAAGTCTGAGCACTTATGTGAATTCAGAGTGATTGCATGTTTAGTGAACTGTAAAACAAGATGAATAAAACCAAACCACATATACTCTGAGCATTTGAAACACAAGATGAATCTTGGGAAGAAAAAAGTATCCTTTCTATTACTGTTAAAGTACTTTTCATAAGCCAATATGAAAACTCTGTTTTTATAAAAATCTCCAACCTCTTTTACATCAGAGTTTTTCCTATATATAGGAAACAAAACTAAACTACCTTGAGTCTCCTCCTCCAGCATGAGGGGAGCTCGAAAATATATCATTAATTGCGTTATCTATATTTAAAATAACTTATTAAATACAGAGGTATTGTGCTTTCAATACATAGAGTTCTATTCCTATTCAAACTCTAATTCTATCTCCTCGTGTGCATGATTCCTTCTTGAGCTTTGACACTTGTACTATTTCTGTAGTGGCTGAAATGCATTTGAGAGGCATTCACTGAACGAGCTGCCTTGGATTCCAACTGTGCTGATGACTCATTATTTGGTGAAGATGTGTGCCCTGTTTTCACGGTCCCTGCTTTCCTTAATCTGCTCGAATATATAATAGCATGTTTGAAATCTTTAATAACCCAAGGTATGTACCGCTGCTATGTTTCTGATGTGCTGTAGGCGGGATTGATGGACAGGTGTCTCTCTTTAAAATTCCCGCTCATAATATCAAATAGCTGCTCTGCGTTTAAAATCATCACCTACAGCAGTTTCGTAGCGCGCTACGAAACTGCTGTGTAAAATAAAAAAGCACAGTCTTCCACTTTCTGAAAATTTTGAACTGTACTTGAAACATTTGGCAGAGGCACACTTCAACAGGAAGCTGATTACAAGTTTGATTATCTTGTTCGATAGCTTTCTCATGTTCAGTTTGTGGCTTATCCTTTATAGCCAAGACTCTACTCTGTTTGTATACCTTATCTTCAATTTCATTGCCTAAAAAAAAAAAGGAGCAGGCATACATTCGCCAAAGAATAACCATTTTAACTTTGCAACATTCCAAAAACCTCACACACACATTCCAAAGTCCAGTCACAACTTTCTCTTCTCAAGTCAATATAGTCGTGACTTCAAAATCATCAAGCTGAAAGAATCTTCGGAGAAGTAAAACAAGGGCAGCAGCCATTTAAATCAAACACCAGATGCTGTAGTTCAGAGAATATGCTTCACCAACAAAATCTCCTTTTACGAAATTGAAGTTCCTTCATTTTCTTCATGGATTCAATAAGCTCTTCTTGTTCAAGTGCTTCCTTCAATGCCTTCTTTGTTGCTTCCAGCTCAGTTTCTAAAGCATGAATCCGGCTTGTAGCAGCATTCAATAATTCCTCCTTTTCTTCTGGCATTTGAGGAGGCTTTGCACTAACCTCATTGACCTTATCTTCCAACTCCTGAAGACGCTTTAGAACAGATGGAAGAACATCTTTAGCAGTGAACTCACATGTAGTAGGATGCTGAGATTCCTCCTCAGGCTCAGTCTCATAATTATATGCTATGGTCTTGGACTTCAGCTCTGCATTCATATTTCCACTTGACACTTTCTTTTTGATGCCATCTGTAGAAAAATTGAATACAGCAAGTATGCTCATAATGAAGGCCATAAAAAATTCCGTAATCTGCACAACGATCCTCTGGGGTGTTTTAAGATCATCTACGGGTAGGAAGACATGTTTCGATACCGGAAAATTTTCTCCATAACACTTTCGTTTCCAACTAATATCCACAGCCTTGTCAACCATAGGAACAGATTCATACTCCGAAAATCCATCAGAGGAATTTGCTTGCCAAGCAACCTTGCCTTCCTCATGAACAGGAGTTAACCGAGAAAGTCCAGGGCCCCTGTGTACTTTAGGAGAGCCAACATCATCTACATCTGACCCCGACTCTGCAGTAGATGTATCACCACCCTTTGCCTTCGTATAATGTGGTTTACCATGCGAAATTGTCTTCCCATCAACAGTTACGGGATATTCTTTTGGGGCAGATTGCAATAGCTGTAGCTTCTTTTTTCCTTTTCTCTTAGGGTCGGTTTAATTTAATTTCCACCGTTTTTCCATCAAGGACGTGCTTGTCATCTATAACCTTATCCACGACAGACGTGGCAGCATAAGTCACAAACCCAAATCCCCGAGGCTGGCCCGAGAGACGGTCTCTCATGATAACGGAGTCGGTTAATTCCCCCTACTTTTTCCAAGTGCAGCTGCTCCACGCGAATGATAAATCATCATTTTCATAATGTCAAACACTGGAAATAACATTTGAATGGGCCATGAATTAAGCATCTTGTTTATAATATTCATATCAGTGTCAGCAAAAACACTAATGTGATAATGAGAAGTGTCCTTTAATATTGCCACAATGGCATTAAGTCGCATTGATTCTGCATCATTTAGTGAAAGCGGTCGTTGTCCCCAGCCTTTGCAACACTTAGCTCGTTACCATCCTGTTCAATAGCTTTCACTGTTGCTTCTTCCTGGGATTCTTCAAAAGAAGCTTTTCTAGTTGTTCTGCACATGCCACATGTAGAAACATGCTCTGGATTATCATAGGTGCAACTTAGACGACGCCGAATCTTGGTATTTCCATCTGATCGGTCTGCTTTAGGTATGTCTCTGGTTTCTGGAGCAGTTTCAAAACAGATTCCTTTGCCATCTCCAAGCTAGTTAGACAAACCACTCTGCCAGGTAAAGATCCTATTGCAGATGTACCATATCCTCGAAAAAGACTAGGAATTCCATCATTCCTCAATATATTTCTGAAAACAAGAAGACCATTTGTTTGAGCAAACCCAGCTCCAGAAACCTGAATTCTTGTCTTTACAACATCTATAGGATGCAGCAAGGCGGACTGAACAGAAAAAAGAATTGCTCCAATAACATGAAATCTTGTCTTGTCTAACCACATCAAGTGGCACAAAGTAAACACCAGAAATAAGAGATGAAACCATCCCCGCAGCAGCATTTGGTATTGTTGTACGTGTTTCTTCTGACAAGTCAAAGCTCTTTGTAGGCAACTTTGAGACATAGTGGCATTGAAATGTTGGACCAATAAAATTATGTATTATTGAGGTATCTTGCATCTTGCAAAGAGGGTAAGGCAGATATGAAAAGGCTTTATGTTGTTGGTTGGAAAGCATTTTAGACCACTGTAGTATACAATGATAGCAGAATTTATATAGATCCAAAAATTCATCCGCTGTTATAGGCTCCAAGCAAATAGGACATTGATTTCCACCCATAGAAAACCTGAGACACAAAACCATGGCTTTATTATTTATACCAACGAGCAGGAGTATTGAAGACCGGAAATGGTGATAGACACCAGGTATTTAAACTGTGGCGAAATCCTTCACGTTTCGTTTCTATAGCCAACTATAATGAGCTTGAATAACATCAACAACTGAAGAAATTAGTGATAAGCCTTGGGTTTGAGCCAATCCCTCCTCTAATGTGGCATGACCAATGTTACGCACTTCATTAGTAACATGGATCCGCTCATCATTCCTGAAATCCAACGAGGATTCATTAGAAAAGTTTATTTGCCCATCTTGATCCTCTGGAGACTCAGAATCGTCAGCATGAACCATAGAAACTGGTATATTAGCCTCACTGCTTAATTCCTTCCATGGTGTTTCGTAGCGCAGCCAGTGAAAAATATCAATTATGCGCTACGAAATCACTTGAACATTTTGCGCTGCGAAACTACTAAAAGGGTTCATGTGCTTATTTGCAGACATTTAGCATCGAAATTATATTAGTGATAACAATGGCTCCACTTGGGATAGTGTGCCCTTGTGGTACACTAAGAACATGCAGATCCAGTGCCTTATCCATTTGTGACAAACAGAAATTTGCTTGACAAGCATGACTTTAGGAAAAAGAAAGCTACATCTACTGAAAAATGCTCAGTTGACCTTGAGCTTATTTGCATTTACCTATACCTACCTACTCTAACAATTTCAACTTCCTTCTGCTCAATCAATATGAAATTTCCAATGTAGCCAATCATTTATCTTATCTGACATTTGAGTCCTTTGGTTGCATCGGATTTCAGAGCTAGAATGATATTGTGATGACTGCTGCCACTGGAATTGTCTCTGATCTTTATAAGTAAACTGAAACATCGGAGTGAAAAATTCCTCCATGTAATCAGCTATAGGATCCCAGAGTACACGATCAGTTTGACTTCTCTTGTAACTTTCTGACTGTGCAAACTGATCTTCAACAACAGCATTCAGTTCCTCAATCGTGAAAGAGAAAGGAAGCAACATTCTTTCCTTGTGTTCTGTCACAGAAAGCCTCTGAAAATAATGATCATGACTATGAAAACTATATGCCTGAATTTGACCTTCTAGACCTTCAATGTCTTTCTCAATGTCCTTACCAACTTCATCCAAAAATTTCATCTTATCTTCTGACTTGCACTTAAATGATTTTAGATACGAAGACAAGGACAAAGAAAAATTTTCATTTGTATCTCCATTACTATGATCATTATTCCATTGTTTGAAACCTTGAACTGAAAGAGAACTTGCCAACACTTCTAACCTATCTATCCATTCGTCCACAAACATACACCAAAAGTCTTCAAATGACTTAATGGATTTGGCAGGAAAACTTTCAATCCATTGTTTGCATTTCCCTTGAAATGAATCATAGAATAACATAATGCAAACATCCTCATGTTTAACTCTAAGAATCTCAGCAAAATGACAAAAATCTAATATATGCTTCAACGTTAAACTCAAGTCTTATCCATTGAATTTTGGACCATTCCTTAGAAAATATGCATCCTTAGGAAAATGATTTGGGAAACCATGAATTCCTGAGAAATCTATGCATGCATACCTTGAACTAAGAATGGCAGCTTATGGGTCCTTCATAACTCCAGTCGAATCACCATGAATGTATGAACTTTGAATTCTTCAACAATGGAGTCGCCAAGGTAGATTTGCAGCCACGAAAACCTTTCTAAGCTCCTGCTACCTTCATAAGTTCAGCAACATACTTTTTCGGGAATGAGTAATCTTCAGACTCCCGGCAGACGCACCAAAATGTTATCATAAAATTAGTACTAAGGGCTGCTACTTAATAAGATCTCATGAAACTGTTTCAGACCAGGCTTTACACTAAGGTTTAGCCTCCTTAGTCAGAGAGGGCTCTCTCACAGATTTTTGATATGCATTAAGGGCAAGAAAGATGGCTAACTCTTTAAAAAGTGAATGAAGTTTAAGCTGGTTGGAACAACAAAAATAAGGCTTCTCCCATTGGGCTCATGGAGTCATACATTTCTGCAGTAAACAAGTAGCTACTCAATCATGGAAACCAAGGCATATAATGTCTCAATGCTCAAAACATTTACCAATAAGAACCTCAAACTCAAAAAACATACACAGGAAGTCTGAGCACTTATGTGAATTCAGAGTGATTGCATGTTTAGTGAACTGTAAAACAAGATGAATAAAACCAAACCACATATACTCTGAGCATTTGAAACACAAGATGAATCTTTGGAAGAAAAAAGTATCCTTTCTATTACTGTCAAAGTACTTTTCATAAGCCAATATGAAAACTCTGTTTTTATAAAAATCTCCAACCTCTTTTACATCATAGTTTTTCCTATATATAGGAAACAAAACTAAACTACCTTGAGTCTCCTCCTCCAGCATGAGGGGAGCTCGAAAATCTATCATTAATTGCCTTATCTATATTTAAACTAACTTATTAAATACAGAGGTATTGTGCTTTCAATACATAGAGTTCTATTCCTATTCAAACTCTAATTCTATCTCCTCGTGTGCATGATTCCTTCTTGAGCTTTGACACTTGTACTATTTCTGTAGTGGCTGAAATGCATTTGAGAGGCATTCACTGAACGAGCTGCCTTGGATTCCAACTGTGCTGATGACTCATTATTTGGTGAAGATGTGTGCCTTGTTTTCACGGTCCCTGCTTTCCTTAATCTGCTCGAATATATAATAGCATGTTTGAAATCTTTAATAACCCAAGGTATGTACCGCTGCTATGTTTCTGATGTGCTGTAGGCGGGATTGATGGACAGGTGTCTCTCTTTAAAATTCCCGCTCATAATATCAAATAGCTGCTCTGCATTTAAAATCATCACCTACAGCAGTTTCGTAGCGCGCTACGAAACTGCTGTGTAAATTAAAAAAACATGGTCTTCCACTTTCTGAAAATTCTGAACTGTACTTGAAACATTTGGCAGAAGCACACTTCAACAGGAAGCTGATTACAAGTTTGATTATCTTGTTCGATAGCTTTCTCATGTTCAGTTTGTGGCTTATCCTCTATAGCCAAGACTCTACTCTGTTTGTATACCTTATCTTCAATTTCATTGCCTAAAAAAAAAAAAGGAACAGGCATACATTCGCCAAAGAATAACCATTTTAACTTTGCAACATTCCAAAAACCTCACACACACATTCCAAAGTCCAGTCACAACTTTCTCTTCTCAAGTCAATATAGCCGTGACTTCAAAATCATCAAGCTGAAAGAATCTTCGGAGAAGTAAAACAAGGGCAGCAGCCATTTAAATCAAACACCAGATACTGTAGTTCAGAGAATATGCTTCACCAACAAAATCTCCTTTTACGAAATTGAAGTTCCTTCATTTTCTTCATGGATTCAATAAGCTCTTCTTGTTCAAGTGCTTCCTTCAATGCCTTCTTTGTTGCTTCCAGCTCAGTTTCTAAAGCATGAATCCGGCTTGTAGCAGCATTCAATAATTCCTCCTTTTCTTCTGGCATTTGAGGAGGCTTTGCACTAACCTCATTGACCTTATCTTCCAACTCCTGAAGACGCTTTAGAACAGATGGAAGAACATCTTTAGCAGTGAACTCACATGTAGTAGGATGCTGAGATTCCTCCTCAGGCTCAGTCTCATAATTATATGCTATGGTCTTGGACTTCAGCTCTGCATTCATATTTCCACTTGACACTTTCTTTTTGATGCCATCTGTAGAAAAATTGAATACAGCAAGTATGCTCATAATGAAGGCCATAAAAAATGCCGTAATCTGCACAACGATCCTCTGGGGTGTTTTAAGATCATCTACGGGTAGGAAGACATCTTTCGATACCGGCAAATTTTCTCCATAACACTTTCGTTTCCAACTAATATCCACAGCCTTGTCAACCATAGGAACAGATTCATACTCCGAAAATCCATCAGAGGAATTTGCTTGCCAAGCAACCTTGCCTTCCTCATGAACAGGAGTTAACCGAGAAAGTCCAGGGCCCCTGTGTACTTTAGGAGAGCCAACATCATCTACATCTGACCCCGACTCTGCAGTAGATGTATCACCACCCTTTGCCTTCGTATAATGTGGTTTACCATGCGAAATTGTCTTCCCATCAACAGTTACGGGATATTCTTTTGGGGCAGATTGCAATAGCTGTAGCTTCTTTTTGCCTTTTCTCTTAGGGTCGGTTTAATTTAATTTCCACCGTTTTGCCATCAAGGACGTGCTTGTCATCTATAACCTTATCCACGACAGACGTGGCAGCATAAGTCACAAACCCAAATCCCCGAGGCTGGCCCGAGAGACGGTCTCTCATGATAACGGAGTCGGTTAATTCCCCCTACTTTTGCCAAGTGCAGCTGCTCCACGCGAATGATAAATCATCATTTTCATAATGTCAAACACTGGAAATAACATTTGAACGGGCCATGAATTAAGCATCTTGTTTATAATATTCATATCAGTGTCAGCAAAAACACTAATGTGATAATGAGAAGTGTCCTTTAATATTGCCACAATGGCATTAAGTCGCATTGATTCTGCATCATTTAGTGAAAGCGGTCACTGTCCCCAGCCTTTGCAACACTTAGCTCGTTACCATCATGTTCAATAGCTTTCACTGTTGCTTCTTCCTGGGATTCTTCAAAAGAAGCTTTTATAGTTGTTCTGCACATGCCACATGTAGAAACATGCTCTGGATTATCATAGGTGCAACTTAGACAACGCTGAATCTTGGTATTTCCATCTGATCGGTCTGCTTTAGGTATGTCTCTGGTTTCTGGAGTAGTTTCAAAACAGAGTCCTTTGCCATCTCCAAGCTAGTTAGACAAACCACTCTGCCAGGTAAAGATCCTATTGCAGATGTACCATATCCTCGAAAAAGACCAGGAATTCCATCATTCCTCAATATATTTCTGAAAACAAGAAGACCATTTGTTTGAGCAAACCCAGCTCCAGAAACCTGAATTCTTGTCTTTACAACAGCTATAGGATGCAGCAAGGCGGACTGAACAGAAAAAAGAATTGCTCCAATAACATGAAATCTTGTCTTGTCTAACAACATCAAGTGGCACAAATTAAACACCAGAAATAAGAGATGAAACCATCCCCGTAGTAGCATTCGCTATTGTTGTACGTGTTGCTTCTGACAAGTCAAAGCTCTTTGTAGGCAACTTTGAGACATAGTGGCATTGAAATGTTGGACCAATAAAATTATGTATTATTGAGGTATCTTGCATCTTGCAAAGAGGGTAAGGCAGATATGAAAAGGCTTTATGTTGTTGGTTGGAAAGCATTTCAGACCACTGTAGTATGCAATGATAGCAGAATTTATATAGATCCAAAAATGCATCCGCTGTTATAGGCTCCAAGCAAATAGGACATTGATTTCCACCCATAGAAAACCTGAGACACAAAACCATGGCTTTATTATTTATACCAACGAGCAGGAGTATTGAAGACCGGAAACGGTGATAGACACCAGGTATTTAAACTGTGGCGAAAGCCTTCACGTTTCGTTTCTATAGCCAACTATAATGAGCTTGAATAACATCAACAGCTGAAGCAATTAGTGATAATCCTTGGGTTTGAGCCAATCCCTCCTCTAATGTTGCATGACCAATGTTACGCACTTCATTAGTAACATGGATCCGCTCATCATTCCTGAAATCCAACGAGGATTCATTAGAAAAGTTTATTTGCCCATATTGATCCTCTGGAGACTCAAAATCGTCAACATGAACCATAGAAACTGGTATATTAGCCTCACTGCTTAATTCCTTCCATGGTGTTTCGTAGCACAGCCAGTGCAAAATATCAATTATGCGCTACGAAATCACTTGAAAATTTTGCGCTGCGAAACTGCTAAAAGGGTTCATGTGCTTATTTGCAGACATTTAGCATCGAAATTTTGTCAGTGATAACAAAAGTTTTGCTCCAAAATTGCTGAGATTTTCTGGTTTTGATGTTCTCATCATGTTGAATCCAAATATACAATCCATTCCTCCAAAAAGTGCTCCAGGGAAAAGTGCAGCACCACCTAGGGCCATTTTCTATTTTCAAAATTTCAAATTTTGAAAAAGACAAAAATTTATCAAAACTTACCCATATTTGGCACAAGGGACCATCATTAGTTGCTTTGATGGGCTAGTGAGGCTTCAACCAAGATTTTCAACTTTTCTTGCTCCTTTTTTCTCCTTAAGGCCTTCTTCAACCTAGCCTTAAGTTTCCTCATCCTTATGTTGCATATTTTGTTTCGGGTCATGTAGTGGTAGGCCATGTGGAAAAGCATCTTCTTGTCTCTATTGGCCTTCTCAAGTAGCTCCTCAAGGTGTATATCAGCCCTCTCAAGCCAATTTTCCCTGTCATCCTCAATCTCTTGTTCAATTGAAGTCAAATTGACCTTATCTTTCTTGGCCTTTTGTTGGTTTTGTTTGATCATTTGCAACTCCATGAGGACTTGTTTGTCGCTCAATTGTTTGTTTTCTTGCTCTAGATATTTGATGACACACTTAGCCCTATCTAAATTATCTGACAAGGATTTTATGTCAACCTCTTTTTCTTTTATGATCATGTCTCTGACATTTTTTGGATCCTGAGTTTCCAAGTCAATGACATAAACCCCTTGATGAGTAAAGTATTGTAGTGGAAAATGCTATTCAACTTCTGGGGGTATGGTTTCTTCTTTACAAAAAGTGCCATATTCTCAATGTTTCTGAACATGAAGTAAGGGATATTCATCATTCTTACTCTATTGAAATGCATCAACAGTCTAATGTGGTAGGCATACAATCGAGAGAACCTACCTTCACAAGTGAAGTACTTGATAATGATCTTCATCAATGGAGAAAACCTGTCTTCCAAAAACTTGAAGGGGAATACTCTCTTGAGTTTGTCTTTGTATCTAGCCTTGATGTAAGGCTTATATTACTCCCTATCAATATCCTGACCTTTGTTCCACTTTTCACACACATCTGGAATACCTGTAGCCTCTGAGATGAGAGCTGGTGATAAGGTGAATGTAATCCCAACAAAGGTTACTTCATTATTGTGCAAATGTGTCACAAACGACCTTGCCAACTCATGATGAAATTTAACCCTTTCTACCATTTAACAAAAACCAAAGCATGACTGGTGTTTAAAACAATAAATGGCAAGTGGGCAAGCTTGCAACTCCCTCAAACTGGTAGGATCCTCTCTGATAATCCTTCCTCCTTTATGAGCCTTCCTGTGTTGTATGTTTCTCTCCCTGGAACTATCACTAAGGGTGTCTTCTTCAAATTCATATTCATTGTCTCTTTCCATTGCTTATTGTGGTTGTGAGCACTTATGGACAATGATGGGATAGGGTGGATGAAATAAAGATGAGTATGAAGAGATTTTAAGAAATGAGTAGGGTTTAGGGATATGAATAGAGTTTAGGGAGTGTAGGGTTTAGGGAGTGCATGAGGGAAATCAGATTCAAGAGATATGTATGAGGGAATGGGGTTTATTCTAGGGAATAATGGCAAGGATAGGGTAAGTAAAACAATGGAAAGATGATAAGAACTAGGGTTTCACCCTAGAGGCTAGTCTTTGAATTTTAAAAATGATAAATACCAAGCTTAGCAAAAAAAACCCTAGATCATAAGATATGATGATAGTACTTACTTTTTAGAGAGAAAAACTGAGGATTTCGAGGTGATATAGCAACTTGGGGAAAGATTTGGGCTTGGCTAGGAAGGTGCGCAGCGCCTCCTAGGTGTGTTGCGCCTGTGTAATTTGACATTGGAAAACCCTGGCAGGTGTGAAATGCCTCCCAAGTGCACAATGCCTCCCAGGTGTGCAGCGCCTGTGCAATTTTACGCTAAAAAACCCTGCCAAGTGCACAACGCCTCCTAGATGCGTAACGTCGGCCTCTAGTGCGCAATGCCATTTTACAGACCACTTTTGGAGGCCTTCCTAGTGTCAAAATTGGGCATGTGATAGCTCATTGGAAATCCTGTCGAGTCTATTTTTCAGAACATCTTGAATTTTTTAATTTGGAGTTCATTTGTCTTGTCAAGAGTCCAATCACCCAAGACTAGTCAAAATGTGCAGGATGAAGCTGCCAAAATGCATAGTGATGTTGCAGTCAACTTTACGAGGTGTTCTAGAACTCCAAATTAAGCTCATGATATCTCATTGGAAAGGTATATGTGTCTAGTTATCATTTGACACATCAAGAAAGTCATTTGGGTATTCCATCTAGGAGAAAGATTGATTTTACTAAGGTCACTCTAGAGGTGCATCAACCCTCCTGAGGCAAATGATGTTTTTGACATTTCTCCCAAACCATGAAACCTGTGTAAAACTAAAAGATTTTTTTCTTCTTGGGTCAATGATGGACAAAAACCTCTCTCACTTTTGTCAAATTCATCTTTTCTTTCTCAGAAACATAGTTTGAGGAAAAACCATCGCTTATGTGTGGTGAATGGCTTGTTCCTTGGAATGACTTCGTGACAAATGATGGGGACCTGATGTTTGATGATATGAAATGGCCTCATGCCTTCTGATATCCCTTATTCCTCGTCTACTTAGATATTTCTGATCCCATAGCGAACCCTAGCTCAGTGGGAGAGGAATTTAGGGTTTTAGTGCTTGTTTCTTTTTTGCTTTTGCAGGTGAATTCGTGCTCATGATGACTTGATTTTTTGCAGTGGCAGGTGCTTGGAAACATCATTAGATGCTTAGGAGCAGAAGTAATGATTGGCCACCTCATGTCCTTTCTGATCATTATTGGCATGTAATCATCAAATTTTGACCATGGTGGGACCCTAAAACCTAATGAGACCAAACCCTATGTAATTGATGGAATGAACTGCAAAATGAACATGAATCATGACTAAAAAGTATGGAAGTAGATCAGCAAGTACATACCATGAGGGAAAAACTGAGGCAAACCCTACCATCAGTGGATCCATGACCTAATGGAATGCAACCTCATCAGAATGATACTCCTACTATGAAATGCAAAAGAGCAGATTTTGATCAGCTAAGATTTTCAACTTGTCTTTCTCCTTTTTGCTCCTTAAGGCCTTCCTTATGTTGCATATTTTGTTTTGAGTTATGTAGTGGTAGGCCATGTGGCGAAGCTTCTTCTTGTCTTTTTTGGCCTTCTCAATCAGCCCCTCAAGGTGTATATGAGTGCTCTCAAGACAAATTTCCCTGTCATCCTCAATCTCTTGTTCAATTGAAGTCAACTTGACCTTAGCCTTCTTGTCCTTTTGCCGGTTTTGTTTGATCATTTGCAGCTCCATCAGGACTTGTTTGTCACTCAATTGTTTGTTTTATTGCTCTAGATATTTGATGACCCACTTAGCCCTCTCTAAATTATTTGACAAGGATTGTATCTTAGCCTCTTGTTCTTTTATGATCATGTCTTTCGTAGTTTTTGGATCCTGAGTTTCCAAGTCAATGACATCAACCCCTTGATGAGTGAAGTGTTGTAGTGGAAAATGTTATTCAACTGCTGGGAGTATGGTTTCTTCTTTACAAAAAGTGCCATCTTCTCAATGTTTCTAAACATGAAGTAAGGGATATTCATCATTCTTACTCTAGTGAAATGCATCAGCAATCTAATGTGGTAGGCATACAACTGGGAGAACCTACCTTCACAAGTGAAGTACTTGATAATGATCTTCATCAATGGAGCAAACCTGTCTTTCGAAAACTTGAAGGGGAATACTCTCTTGAGTTTGTCTTTGTATCTAGCCTTGATGTAAGGCTCGTAGTACTCCCTGTCAATATCCTGACCTTTGTTCCGTTTTTCACCCACATCTAGAATACTTGTAGCATTTGAGATGACAGCTATTGATAAGGTGAAAGTAATTCCGACAAGGGTTACTTCATTATTGTGCAAATGTATCACAAACAACCTTGCCAACTCATGATGAAACTTAACCCTTTCTATCATTTCACAAAAACCAAAGCATGACTAGTGTTTAAAACAAGAAATGGCAAGTGGGCAGGCTTGCAACTCCCTCAAACTGGTGGGCTCCTCTCTAATAATCCTTCCTCCTTTATGAGACTTCCTGTGCTGTATGTTTCTCTCCTTGGTACTGTCACTAAGGGTGTCCTTTTCAAATTCATATTCATTGTCTCTTTCCATTGATTATTGTGGATCTAAGCACTTATGGACAATGATGGGATAGGGTGGATGAAATAAATATGAGTGTGAAGATATTTTAAGAAATGAGTAGGGTTTAGGGATATGAATAGAGTTTAGGGAGTGTAGGGTTTAGGGAGTGCATGAGGGGAATGAGATTCAAGAGATATGTATGAGGGAATGGGGTTTAAGAGATATGTATGAGGGAATGGGGTTTAGTCTAGGGAATAATGGCAAGGATAGGGTAAGTAAAATAGTGGAAAGATGATGAGAACTAGGATTTCACCGTAGAGGCTATGGTTTGAATTTTAAAAATGATAAATACCAAGCTTAGCAGAAAAAACCCTAGATCACAAGATATGATGATAGTACTTACTTGTGAGAGAGAAAAAATATGGATTTCGAGGTGATTTAGAAACTTGGGGAAACATTTGGGCTTGACTAGGTAGGTATGTAGTGCCTTACCCAAGTGCGCAGAACCTGTGAAATTTTACACTGGAAAACCCTGCCAGGTGTGCAGTGCCTCCCAGATGCGTAGTGGCGGCCTCTAGTGCGCACTGCCATTTTGAAGACCAGTTTTGGATGTTTTCCTAGTGTCCAAATTGGGCGTGTGATAGCTAGTTGGCAAGCTTGTCAAGGCTACTTTCTAGAACATCTTTAATTTTGAAATTTGGAGTTTATTTGCCCTGTCAAAAGTCCAATCTCCCAAGACTAGTCAAAATGTCCAGAGTGAAGCTGCCAAAATGCATAATGATGTTGCAGTCAACTTTTGAAGGTGTTACGCAACTCTAAATTGACCTCATGATAGCTCATTGGAAAGATATTTGTGTCTATTTATCATTTTATGCATCAAGAAAGTCATTTGGTCATTCCATATAGAAGAAAGATTTATTTTACCAAGGTCACTCCAGAGGTGCATCAACCCTCCTGAGGCAAATGATGTTTTCGACATTTCTCCCAAACCATGAAACCTGTGTAAAAACTGAAAGGGGTTTTTCTTCTTGGGTCAATGATGGACAAAAAATTCTCTCACTATTGTCAATTTCATCTTTTCGTGCTCATAAACATAGTTTGAAGAAAAATGGTCCCTTATGTGTGGTGAATGGCTTGTTCCTTAGAGTGACTTCACGACAAATGATGGAGACCTGATGTTTGATGATATGAAATGGCCTCTAACCTTCTGATATCCCTTATTCCTCCTCTACTCAGATATCTCTGATCCCATAGTGAACCCTATCTCAGTGGGAGAGGAATTTAGGGTTTTAGTGCTTGTTTCTCTTTTGCTTTTACAAGTGAATTGGTGCTCATGATGACTTGATTTTTTGCAGTGGCAGGTGCTTGGCAACATCATTAGATGCTTAGGAGCAGCAATCATTATTGGCCACCTCATGTCCTTTCTGATCATTATTGGCATGTAATCATCAAACTTTGACCATGGTGGGACCCTAAAACCTAATGAGACCAAACCCCATGTAATTGATGGAATGAACTACAAAATGAACATGAATCATGACTGAAAAGTATGGAAGTAGATTAGAAATTACATACCATGAGGGAAAAACTGAGGCAAACCCTACCATCAGTGGATCCATGACCTAATGGAATGCAACCTCATCAGAATGAGACACCTACTATGAAATGCAAAAGAGAAGATTTTGATCATTGATGGCAGTGTGAAGTCACTAACACTAACAAAAGGTACTTCCATTTTTGGTATCTTTTATGCTGCAGATTGCCCGCTTTCACTAATTGGGTACACATATTCTAATTGGGTTGGTGATGGTATAGATTGCAAGTCCACCTTTGGTTATGTTTTCAGCTTTGGTTCAGGGCCTTTTTTCTGGTATAGCAAGAAGCAATCCACGATTTCTTTATCTACAACCAAGGAAGATTATAGAGGTGAAGTGAATGCAGCTACACAGGCTGTTTGGTTGCAGGGTATTCTCTTTAAGTTTGGTATTCAACATCCACTTCTGACTTTCATATTTTGTGACAATCAGGGGTCCATTGAGATATTGATTGAACCAGTTCAAAGGCATAGGACCAAGAACATCGAGATTTACATGCATTACATCTGCGAGCTGATTCGTGACTGAGTCATATCACTGCAGTGCCCCACTAAGTAGCAAGTTACAGACATCTTCACCAAGTCTTTCCCTGAAAATAAATTTTCAAAACTAAGAGATATGCTTGGAGTGGTGGAGATATCTAATTATGCCCTTCTAGCCACTTAGCCCTTTCTTCTTCTTTTGGGGGGGCCGGGGGGGGGCGTGTGTGGTTTCCCATGAGGTTTTCCTTGTTTCTTCATTTTATGAGGATCTTTTATTTATTGTACCTGAGTATCTAACATGGAATCTTGGCTGGGACTCAGTTTAGATAAGTGAGTTAGGATGAATGGTGGGTGTTGGAATATAATCCTAACATCTACATTTATTTTCTAGCCTAAGTATCCTTGACTTAGCCACATGCACTAATAATCATGTTCACACTTGGTTTTTGGTAAACTAGCTCGATGGAACAACTTTCCCTTGTTTTTTGCCTTTAAATGCTTAATATTATGGAAATATTGTTCCAACCACTTTCCTAAACCATTCACACATATAAGTGCATGTTCACACCTAACCGCACCTCATCCACTTTAGTTATTTGAGGATTGGCACCCCACATGAAGATTCCCCCTTAAATCAACGGATTTGGTCCCCTGGACCATTTTAGCATGTTTTATAGTTGCATTCCTTTGGAAATGCACCCCGCCTCATGCTTTCCCTGTGGCTGATAGTTGGCATAGGTTTTCTTGAGTCATTGTTCCTATTTTAGGCCTCCCTTTAGCTTTTCTTAGCCTTCTCTAGTTTTTTTACTATTTTTTTCCTAGTTTTCTAGATTCGACAATTTCTATATAACCACCTCCCTTTGGGATTAGATGTTTGGTTGTATTACTATTTTTCATTAATTTAATACATTGATTTTATGAAGTAAATTCTTTCTCTCCTCTCTTTAATATCAGCAAATTACTTGTGTTTAATTTAACTAGAATTCTAGATCTATCGGAGTTTCTACAGGAAATCTACATGGTATCAGAGCTAGTTCGAATCTAGTGGATTATACACGGTTTTATTTGCAGGTATAGATAATCAAGAGGTGAAGCAAGCAGAAATGGATCATCTCTCTCATCCCACAAAACTCCTTCTAAATCCTTTCAATTACTTTGAATGGAAGACAGAGATCACTCTGCTCCTCTAAAGTAAAGGGCTTTACAGGGTAACAATGGGAATGGAGACTGAACTGAATTTTGCAGCGGAGAAGATCAATTATCTCAATAAATTAGATGAATCAATTGTTCTTCTATGCCTATTAATTTCCATAGAACTCCTCTTTCATGTCAGCGGAGCCACTACTCCCGATGCGGTCTGGACCACATTGGAAGGACTATTCTGCAAGCAGGATGAAATGAGAGTGCATCAAATGGAGAATGAACTCATATCCCTCAGTCGAACTCATTTCAGAAACCTAAAATAATACTTCACCAAGTTTAAATCCCTCCTCGTTGAACTTGATTCATGTGGAGTCAAGAAAGAGGAATACCAACTCATCCTTTCGATTCTCTCAAAATTGGGCCCTGAATATTCCGTATTTGTATCGTCTTTTCAAGCATCTAAATTGACTCAGGAAAAATGGAAAATGCCTCCATTCAAGGAATTCATTGCAGCATTGACTCAATATCAAGCTCAGTTAGTCCAAATGGGTGCCATCAAGCATTCAAATAACCAAGCACTTGTGGCTACTTATGCTCCAAAGAGCAGTGGAAGAGACAAGCAAAAAGGGAAGGGTAAATTTAATGAATCAAAGAAGGAGAGACCCATACAATATTCAAAGATATTTTCTTTGCCTAAGGGTAAGAAGAAGGAGGAGAGAACAATTTTCAGTAACCATTCCAAAGGTTTTCATCCAGAATAAAATTTCATGAGGAAACAATCGATAAGATGGCTAAGCAATTGCAGCAGCACAATCTCATCGTGCCCGAGAATGCAAAGAAGAAGGATGATAATAGAATGGGAGATGGGAGAGGGAGAGAACAAGATGTTCATGATTTAATGGTTGTCACATACACTCCATCACCCATCGGAATGAGTTAGTGACCCATCTCCTTGAATAGGTGCATCGAACCATATGGCTGCATCAGAAGATGAATTTTCCTCCATTGAAGAAAGCACTAGATCCCCAATTTACTTGGGAGATGCCACACATGCAAAGGTGTACGAAGAAGGAATTGTAGACCTTGAAGGGGGATGCTTCACAAATGTGCTTCATGTTCCCTCGTTGTCTGCAAATCTTCTCTCGATATATTAGATCACTTATTCCAGCTCTGGAAGGAAGGTAGAGTTCACTCCAGACTCCGCAATGATTACCAACATTTCCTAAAGCTCACAGCTTGCACATGGAATTGCATATCACAGTTCTCGTTTGTATTTATTATCCCACTTTGTTCCTAAATCTATTAGCACTGTATTTCTATCACAATCTAATGATATCAGTAGGTTATGACATGAAATATTTGGCCACCTAAACTATAATTAGTTTCATCAACTCAGTAAGGAAAACATGGTAGAAGGATTGCCCGCTATTAAATTCACAAGCGGTGTATGTCAAGGATGCATTCTCGACAAGCATCCAGAGTAAAATATTGACACAGGGAAGGCACAAAGAGCTTCTTCACCTCTTGGGCTTATTCACAGTGACATCACATGCCCATTCCCGCAACCTTCAATCAGTAAGGCTCGATATGTACTCACCTTCATAGATGATTTCTCTTGCTTTACTTGGGTATTTTTTTCTGAAATTAAAATCGGAAGTATTTGAATTCCTTATAGAATTTAAAGCACTTGCTGAGAATGAGTCTGCGTTTAAGATTAAGATACTTTGTATTGATAATGGGGGGGAGTATGTCAACAGAGATGTGCAGAAAATTTGTATTGATGCAGGTATATAGCTACAACACATAGTGCCATATACACCACAACAAAATGGTGTCACGGAGAGGAAAAACCAGTCGTTAAAAGAGATGGACAATTGTATGCTAGAGTCTAAATCATTATCTCCTAATTTATGGGCTGAAGTGATTAATTGTGCAGCATACATTCAGAACCACATCCTCACAAAGCACTGAAAGGCACCACTCCATTTAAATGTTGGACTGGTAAGAAAATGAAAGTGTCGCACTTTAGCATTTTTGGTTCACGAGCATGGGCTTACATTCCGACAGATAAGAGGAAGGATTTGGTGACTCAAAGTGTTGAATGTATCTTTGTTGGAGATCCTGACAGTGTCAAATGATATAGATTGCTGTACTCTCACACTGAAAATTTCCTTGTAGCTTGAAGTGTGAAGTTTGAAGAAGAATCACTACATGATTTTTCAACAAACCCTGCCAAGAAACCGATTATTGCCACCGATGAGGAGGAGTCCAAAACTTCTTCAAGCACTTTAGATCAGCCATCAGAGAAGCCTCTTTGGTTTGAGTTAGAGGATGAGGGGAATGTCACAGTTGCTCCAACTCAGCTACCAACTTGGGCAGAGAAAACCCTGCAAGATGCGGGTGAACTAGCCGATGATCCTGCGGATGCGAGAAGGACTAGATCACAATTTTTTAGGGCTCCTCACTCCCTGGCTGCCACCTAACCATTGGTTCCCATGCATTTATATATGACACTTGTTTCAGATCCATAGTCACACTCTGAGCTACTAGAAACCCGCTCTGGGAGGCTGTCGTGGATGAAGAGTACTCTTCTCTCATGGAAAACAACACATGGGACTTGGTTCCACTTCTAATGTGGAAGAAATCTTGTTCGATGTCGATGGATCTATAAAAAAAATATTGTTGCATATGGTGAGATCAAAAAATAAAAAATATTGACTTGTTTCAAAAGGATACTCACAGGTACATGGCATAGACTACACAGAGACATTTGCACCTGTTGCAAAAATGGACTCCATTTGACTAGTTTTAGCCATTGATGCTTCTCGCAAATGGTAAGTTCAACACATGGATATGAAGAGTGCATTTATTCATGGATATCTCAAGGAGGAGATATATATGGAGCAGCCACAGGGATACATTCAAAACTCTTCCCTCTTTTGCAGATTAGAGAAATCTTTGTATGGCCTAAAACAAGCTCCCAGAGCTTGGTATGCAAAGATGGATTCTTTCTTGCTTTCCATTGGATTCATTCGATGCAAATCTGATCCAAATGTTTATTTTCTACAACATGATGATTCCATTTTTCTGATATTACTTTATGTATGTGATTTACTGATGACAGGTAACCTTACCTCACTATTGATTCGGCAAAATCAACATTGCACAATCGATTTTCCATGATAGATTTGGGATTGTTGCACTACTTTCTTGGTCTTGAAGTTTCTCAGTATACTTCAGGGATCAAGACAGCTCAGTCTAAGTATGCATCAAATCTACTTGTCCGCTTTCAAATGATAGAATGCAAGCCAAAAACATCTCCCTTTCTTTCGGGGATCAGATTTGAGGATGCAGGTACTACACCTTTGGTGGACAGTACACTATATTGACAGTTGGTTGGGAGTTTGTTGTATCTTACTCACACCCGACCTGATATATATTTTGCAGTAGGATTTTGTTCTAGATATATGTAGGAGCCCCATGAGATTCACTGGAAATTTGCAAAGAGAATCCTTAGATATGTGAAAGGTACTTCCAGTTTTGGTATCTTTTATGTTGCAGATTGCCCACTTTCACTGATTGGGTACACAGATTTTGATTGGGCTGGAGATGCTACAAACCGCAAGTCCACCTCTAGTTATGTTTTTAGCTTTGTTTCAGGGCCTTTTTGCTATTCTAGAAAGAAGCAATCCACGATTGCTTTATCTACATCCGAGGCAGAGTATAGAGGTGCAGTGAATGCAGCTATACATGCTATTTGGTTGCAGGGGCTTCTCTTCGAGTTTGGTATTTAGTATCCACTTTTGACTGTCATATTTTGTGACAATCAGGGGTCCATTCAGATATTTATTGATCCATTTTAGAGGCATATGACTAAGCACATCAAGATTCACAAGCATTACATCCGCGAGTTGATCCGTGACCAAGTCATATCACTACAGTGCCCTACTGAGCAGCAAGTTACATACATCTTCACCAAGTCTTTCACTAAAAATAAATTTTCAGAACTGAGAGCTATGCTTGGAGTGGTGGAGATAGCTGAGTAGACCCTTCTGGACACTTAGCTCTTTTTTCCTCTTTTTCAACGGGGGGGGGTGGTTCCCACGAGGTTTTCCTTCTTTCTTCATTTTATGAGGATCTTTTATTTATTGTACCTGAGTACCTAACATGGAATCTTGGCTGAGACTCAGTTTAGATAAGTGAGTTAGGATGAAAAGGGGGTGTTGGAATATAATCCCAACAACTACATTTAAGTTTTAGCCTAAGTATCCTTGACTTAGCCACATCCACTAAAAATCATGTTCACACTTGGTTTTTGGTAAACTAGCTCAATGGACCAAATTTCCCTTGTTTTTTGCCTTTAAAGGCTTAATATTATGGAAATATTGGTCCAGCCACTTTCCTAAACCATTCAGACATCTAAGTGCATGTTCACACCTAACCACACCTCATCCACTTGAGTTATTTGAGGATTGGCGCCCCACATGAAGATTCCCCCTAAAATCAAGGGATTTGGTCCCCTTAACCATTTAAACATGTTTTAAAGTTTCCTTCTTTGGGAAATGCACCCCTCCTCATGATTTCCTCATGGATGATAGTTGGCATAGGTTTTCTTGAGTCATTGTTGCTATTTTATGCCTCCCTTTAGCTTTTCTTAGCTTTTTCTAGTTTTTTACTAGTTTTTCCCTAGTTTTCTAGATTCGACAATTTCTATATAACCACCTCTCTTTGATATTAGAGGTCTGGTTTCTCATGTATTACTATTCTTCTCAGGCAAACAAGCACCATGTCGGAGTGGAATCTTACCCAGAAGCTCTCAGCAACAAAAAATTGAGAAGAATCTCTCCCTCGTGAAAAGCATAGAACCTTGAAATAGGAGTCTAGCTTCCTACAAGTCAAACCAAACCACAAATGCCTATTAGAAACAAGGCAACAAAATTTTAGCTTATACATCAACTGCAAAGGAATTATAACAGAGATTTCTTTGGGAATTTAGCTCACTCAATGAATACCCGCCAGAAAGCAGACCATGACCCTGTGTCTGTGAATTCTTCCCACATAGTAGCTCTCGTTCGACAGGCCGAACAGGTCTGCAAGAGGAGATGCGGAACCAGACCAGGCTTTGAGGAAGGATGAAGAGAAATGAAACACTGTCTTCGCAAACCGGAGAAGTGAATAACCTGAGAGGTAGTCCAACCGTCTGTGAACCAAGCTCTACACCGTGAATGAGACGGGAGTCCCGAGTTGTGCAATCGCGGCAGGACGGCCTGCCCATGCCACGTACCAAGATGGAGCAGGGGAATTAATGACAGGATAAACATCAAAACCATAGCAATAAGATGTAGTTTAGTAAGCCATGTGACTGAGGTAGTATGAGGGTTGAATAGTAGGAGGATGGTTGGAAGCCGCGTGGCACATAAAACATTTAATATAGTCCACCTCAACATGAACACTTAAACCAAAATTAAGGATGTCAGCCAAACCTTTAATCAGAGATCTAATATCATGGATCTGATGGTTCCTAACTCATTAATAGAAAAGTACATTGTTATATCAACTCAAAATTAGGAGTGTAATGATACAAACCTTGCAATATAATTTTTTATTATTATTTGTATATGTAATGTGGAGGAGTTGTTACAAGTGGTACCAAAGACAAGGTTACAAAATTGTGGCCTCATTCAAATATATTAAATGGGAATAAACAGATCATGTGTTATTTTTTTTTCAAAAAAAAAAAAATTAGTTATCATGTTAACCTTTTGTTTTTACGTGTGGTAAGATCAAGAAACAGACGACAACAGATTATGAGGAGAACGGACAGTGTTCCACACAGGATTGTGATGGGTCAGGGACCTGCAAGAGGCTCTGAAACTAATCCTGAGATATGGATGCAGCTAGGGGAGGAGGCCCACAACACTAATCTTGTGATATTGGAGACATTTTAGGAATTAAAGAATGAAATGGTCGGCCTGCGGTAGGACAGTGCGAGATTAACTATGGAATAGGAAAAAGTTATGAAAAGCGTGTCTCACAAGCAGAATCAGCACCCGCCGAACCCTAGCCCTGAGCATCTACGAGTGTCAGAAGAACAAGGCTACCACACGGATCAGGAAGAGTCAGAAGGAAGGGAAGAGAATCAAGAGGAAAAGTCAGATAATGCCTCCGAGCACCCAACATCGAAAAGGCAATGAATAGAATTACAAGGGGAGTTCCGGAAAATAAAACCACCACACTTCGATGGAGAGCTGGAGGAGGTAGCTGAGGCTTGGTTTATTAACATGAACAAATATTTTCAATCGTATGAATACGATCACAATCTCAAGGTGTCAAGATTGTATGAGGGGTAAGTGAACAGAATATAACTTGGGAAAATTTTCAAAAATATTTCAAGGAAAGGTACTTTACTAAACGATTTTACGACGAAAAAGAAAGGGATTTCCATGACCTACGACTTGGACAACAAACAATGGATGAGTTTACCCCCCGATTTACCTAATTACTCCGTTACATGTCCTACATACGAGAGGAGAAGGCTAAGGTATGATGGTTCATCAGTTGTTTACCCTTAGTGATGAGGGGAAGAATTGAGTTTGACAACCCAAAAATGATGGATGAGGTGATATGAAAGGCCAGGATATGTTATCAACAAAGTAAGCAGAAGAGAGAAATTCTAGGAAACAGGTGGGTTGATAAGAGAGGTAATAAGATGGCTGGGAACACTAAAGGAAATCGTAGAGGTGTTAACAAAGGATTTTCCAAAGGGAAAAACAACAAAAATATGCATAAGAACCCTCTTATATTGAAGCCACCCATTGAATCTAGAATTAGTGAACAATTTGGAAAAATTGACAATGAAGGGACAACAAGGCCTCCAGTACAATGTTGGGGATGCGGAGGACCTCATTATGTTAAAAATTGTCCTCATCGAAAGGGTACTGGACAGGTTTCGCAGATCCATGAAGCATCTATGGTTGGCGATGTGGGCTGGAGTTTACCGAGAATTAATGCTGCTCTAGAAGATCGTCAAGCATAATACCAGCAAACTATGGTGGAGTTTAAAGGTAGGATCTTTGGTTATACTGTAACTATTTTAATTGATCCTGGAGCTACATTAAACTATGTTAGTCCTAAGGTTGTGGAACAATGTAAGTTACAAACTATTATGTTTAAAGACACTTGGCTAGTACAGCTTGCAATAGGGGCAAAGAGACGTGTGATAGCTGAGGTCAATAACTGCCCCTCGAAGATAGCAGGTCAACCGGTGATGGCAGAGCTAAACGTACTTCCCCCTGGATCATATGATCTGTTGATAGGCATGGACTGGTTGGAAAGACGCTGGTCCATTATAAACTATAAAACAAAAACTATTTTCTACAGGGATGAGCTTGGAGAAAAGCAAGAGATGCAAGGTATTATGAGGCCAGTGTAGATTCGGCCAATAACCGCCTCTCAGTTGGAAAAATGTATCAGGAAAGGATGTCAGATTTAAGCCATCCAAGTGGGTTATTCCAACTCAAAAGACAAGACTGCCACATTGGAAAGTATCCCAGTGACACGAAAATTTGCAAATGTGTTCCCAGAAGAGATACCAGGACTGCCACGCAAGAGAGATATAGACTTCACTATCCAATTGGTGTCCGGGGCAGCCCCGGTATCCCAAGCTCCTTATCGAATGAGCACGCCAGAATTAACAGATTGAAAATGTAGTTGTAGGAGTTGTTGGAAAAAAATTACATCCACCCCAGTGTGTCACCGTGGGGAGCTCCTACGTTGTTAGTTAAAAAGAAGGATGGGGCCCTTTGTATGTGTATGAACTATCGTTAGTTGAATAAATTGAAAATTAAGAATAAATACCCTTTAGTCCGTATTGATGAACTTTTTGATCAGGTAAAAGGGGCAACGATATTCTCAAAAATTGACTTACAATCAGGATACCACCAAATCAAAATTAAAGAGGAAGACATAGCGAAAACTGCTTTTAGAACTCGATATGGACACTACGAGTTTGTGGTGTTACCCTTTGGGTTAACCAACGCCCCCGCAACCTTTATGTGCTTAATGAACAACATATTTCATCAGTACTTAGACAAGTTTGTGTTAATGTTTATTGACGATATACTGATATATTCTGGAATATGGAGGAACACAAAGAGCACCTCAGATATTGTAAACTCTCCGAGAACACCAATTATACTCCAAATACAGCAAGTGTGACTTCTTTAAGGAACAAATTCAGTACTTGGGACATATAATCACTAAAGATGGGATCGATGTGGATCCCGAAAAGATAAGGACCATAATGGAATGGCCAGTGCCAAAGGACGTAATGGACATAAGATCCTTCATGGGATTAGCTGGTTAATACAGGCGGTTTGTGGAAGGGTTTTCGAGAGTCGCTTACCCTATCACTTCTTTGTAGAAAAAGGGGGAAACTTTTAAATGGACCATAAAATGCCAAAAGATTTTTGAATAACTCAAGCATCCGCTCACCACCGTGCCTATACTAAGCATAGCTGGTCCAGGTAAGGACTATGTGGTGTGCACAGATGTGAGTAAGGAAGGGGTAGGAGGAGTACTGATGCAAGAAGGAAAGGTAATCACCTATGAATCTAGAAAATTAAAAGAACATGAGCAGAAATATTCGCTTACGATCTGGAGTTGGCAGTTGTTATTCACGCCTTAAAGATATGGTTCTATTACCTGATGGGTAAAAAGTTTCTACTATTGATGGACCATCACAGCTTGACTAATTATTTTAGTCAGCCTACCTTAAATACTAGGCAGACACAGTGGGTAGATTTCCTAAGTGGTTTTGACTTCGAGATTAAGTGTTTGAAAGGGAAAGAGAACTGGGTGGCAGACGCTTTAAGTCGAAAAGTACAATGTCTCTAAAATAATTCTTGCGGAAAGGGGCAAAGTACCTTCAATGAAATGATTAAAAAAGCAACAGAACAAGGTTCAAGATATCAGCAAATAGGACAACAAGTTCAAAATCCAACCAACAAAGAAAATCAACAAGGATATGCTATGGATGCAGCTGGCATGCTCAATTATAAAAAAGGGTTGTATGTGCCCAACCAAAATAACATTAACAACTTGATTTTAGATGAATTTCATAAAAGTCATTTTGTTGGACACCCTGGGTATCAAAAGATTATTACTGCACTCCACAAGCAATATTATTGGCCGGGGATGAAAAAAGATGTAGCATAATATTTGACACGTTGCCTAGAATGCCAACAAGTTAAGGCGGAACACCAACACCCTGTTGGGTTATTACATCAACTAAAAATTCCACAGTTGAAATGGGAAACCATCTCTATGGACTTCATAATAGGATTACCCAAGTCAAAAAGAGACAATGATTCCATCATGGCGGTGGTGGACAAGTTTAGCAAATCAACTCATTTTATACCAATACAATCTACTTACAAAGCAATGCATGTTTCCCATATCTTTATACAAAATATTTTTAGGTTTCACGGGTTACCGAAAACTATAATATATTATCGTGACGTAAAATTTACATCGGTATTTTGGAGAACTCTATTTGGGGAATTGGGAACTCAACTGAATTTCAGTACCGCTTATCACCCTCAAACCAATGGACAAACAAAAAGGGTGAATCAGGTTGTAGAAGATATGCTAATATCATATGTAATACAACAACCATCCAAGTGGGAATATTACCTGCACTTGGTCAAGTTCCCGTACAACAATGGTTATCATACATCCCTACAGATGAGCCCGTTTGAAGTGTTGTATAGACAGAAATGCCGCACACCCTCAAGCTGGGGGGGACCAGAGGACAGGCTAATGCCAGGCCCCGAAATGCTTAAATAAATGGAGGAAATGGTCAAGAAGGTAAGATCCAATTTAAAGGCAACCCAGGATAGGCAAAAGAATTTCATCGGTCGAAAGAGAAATTTTAAGGAATATCAAGTAGGAGATCATGTGTATGTGAGGATTCGTGCTAAAAAGAGCACTCTATAATGTAGTGGGAGCACCAAGCTGGCACCCCGATTTTGCATACCTTTTTAGATCTTAGCGAGAGTTGGTCTGGTGGCATACCAGCTCGCTCTACCAAGTCATATTCGGGTCCACAACGTCTTCCATGTGCCTGTATTAAAAAAATACGTTTATGATCCTAAACACGTAATGAGTTGGCAGGACATACAGATAAGAAAGTATCCTAGATAGACTAATCAATTTTGTTGACTAAGGAAAAAGTGACTTAAATTATTGTGTGTTACAGGTCGAGCCAGAAGGAGAAATCTTATTCGAGCTGCTGAATATACTAGATTGGAGAGAAGTAACGCTGCGGAAAAGAGCCATCACCCAGGTTAAATTGAAATGGAAACACTTTGGGCCAGATGAGGCCAACTAGGAGGATGAACAACTCATTAGAGAAGCTTATCCATGACTATTTGTAACCAGGAAACATGGGGACGATTGTTTATTTCAAGAGGGGGAGATGTAATGTCCCCAAAAAGCTATAAGTATTTTATTTAGCGCAATAAGAACAAACTGAATAATTGGTGCTATTATCTCTTTGAATTGAATAATATTTTTATTTTGAAAATAAGAAATGATTTAAGTATCAGCAGATCTTGTAACTTTTTATGGAAGGAAGTTGACAAAAAACAGTTGCTGGAAAAACCCTAATTACCGCCCCTAACTGTGCAAGGCTTCCAAAGAAAAGGAAATAGGGGGGAGGATAAACTACACTGTAATTACGAAGGAAGGCATTCACTTGGATTTTGGGTAGTGGCACTTATGGGAATCCATAAATGGATAGTTCTGTGAATTCCTTGACAAACCCTTCATGGATCAATTTCAAGTGTCATTTTGGATGTAGCCTCCTAGTCATCATAACTGACTCCTCTTTTTGGCAAAAATAATTTTTTGGATTTTGTGAGACATTCAGGGTCCAAAGGGCTCCAAATGTGTATGTATTTTTTTTTTGTTCACTGTGGTCTCACATGGAATAATGTAAAGAGATTTTGAAGGTTCACCTTGAAATATGTAGACTAGAAGCTTAGTCTTATTTACTGATAACGTGCATATTTTGTCTGGTTATAGTTAGTCTATGAGTGGCATGTATATGAACTAATACATACATCAACGTGAATGCACAAAATGTAAGTTATATCATTATGTTAATCATATAACTTGAGAATATTTTCCAAAGGAAAAATATAAAAATAAATAAATAATGATAAATAAATTAAATTAAATTAAAATTTAAAAAAAATCATTGTTATTGAAATTTATTTTAATATGAAATATTATGATTACCAATAAGAATTATTGTAAGTTAAATTTATTTTAATATGTTATTCATATTATGATTTTTCCCCAAAAACTGTTTAATTTTTTTAATAAAAACAAAATTATAATATAACAAATTGAATTGATCTGATTTATTAGTTTTATTTAATATGAATTTTTTGTTTTATTAATATTATTATTAATCATGGAAATGGTCATAGATGAATGACTTATTTAACACGATTGAATCCCAAAAAATGATATCTAATATAATGCGCTGCCAAAACCACTCAATACTTAAATTCTATTCATATGTATTGCTCTCATGATATTAATATAGTATTTATATTTAACCACTTTTAAATTGAAATCGACATCCCATCAATAAATAATAATGTCACCTCATTAATAAATAAAATGAAATGTTGGTCTCATGATATTAAGATAGTATATATATTTAACCACTTTTAAATTTAAATCGACATCTCATTACTAAATAATTATGTCACCTCATTAATAAATAAAACCAACCTAGATCCATTTTAACTCGGACCTATCAAGCACTGAGAGGGACCAAATATCTTGAGGTGCAAACCTATTTTTTGAGTGTAAAAAATGAGAAAAGGTTCGCACGTCGAGAGATTTGATCCCTCTCGACACTTGATAGATCTAGAGTTAAAATGGATCGCTAAGAGGGACCAAATCTCTTGAGGTGCAAACCCATTTTTTTGTGTGTAAAATTTGAGGAAGGGTTTGCACATGGAGAGATTTGATCCGTCTTGACACTTGCTAGATACAAAGTTAAAATGGATCTAGGATGGTTTCAGTTGTGTGTGGCCAAAGAAAATTTAACGAATATATGATTAATTTTATCAATAATATGTAAATTCATCTATATTAATATAATCATTTTAAATATGTCTTAGATTAATCTGGTATCTTTAATATAAAATTTTCGTAGTTACCTCATAGTTTGTTGAGATTATAAATATGGCTAATAACTTTAATGATGAAAAATGATGAAATAACATTTTTGAATGTAAAGTGACAATGTAATAGTGTTTAATTATAGAAAATATGAGTAATAAGTATATAGTCAATTACAAATAGTCTTCATTGTGGTTAATCTCAAATTATTTTCTACTATTCTTATTGTCACCCTTGTTACTTTTGTCATTTTTTTATATTGATTATACAAAAAGGATAGGTTAAATCATAAACCATTTAAATATCTTTAGCTCGAGATATTGTAGTAAACATCATACCTTTTCCCTCATTATCCAATTTTAATAGGTAGAAGTACTACAACACAAAACCAATGTACATTGTCAATATTTTTTTGTGCTTACACTGAAATCAATGCACAGTGTTAATCCAATCACTTTAATAAAAATTGACCATCATATATTCGATTACATCAAATCAGAAATCAACATCTACACTAAAATCAATGCATCCAATGAAAGAAACCAAATACGATTAGAATACAACATTTACACTAAAATCAATGCATCTAATGCAAGCAATAAAATATGATTAGAAATCAACATTTACACTCAACCAATGCTTCTAGTGCAAGTAAGAAAATAGGATTATAAACGAACATCTACACTAAAATATATGCATCTAGTGCAAGTAAGCGAATAGGATTATAATCCAACACCTACATTAAAATCAATGCATCTAATGTAAGCAATCAAATAGGATTAGAAATCACCATCTACACTAAAATCAATGAATTTAGTGCAAGAAATCAAATATGATAAGAAATCATTTACGTTGAAATCAATGCATCTAGTGAAAGCAATCAAATATTATTAGAAATCAACATCTACATTGAAATCAATGCATCTAGTGAAAGTAATGAAATAGGATTATAAATCACCATCTACACTAAAATCAATGCATTTAGTGCAAGAAATCAAATAACATTAGGAATCATTTACATTGAAATCAATGCATCTAGTGAAAACAATCAAATATTATTAGAAATCAACATCTACATTGAAATCGATGCATCTAGTGCAAGAAATAAAATAGGATTAGAAATCACCATCTACACTAAAATCAATGCATTTAGTTCAATCAATCAAATAGAATTAGAAATCATCTATATTGAAATCGATGCATCTAGTGCAAGCAATCAAATATCATTATAAATCAACATCTACACTAAAATCAATGAATCTATTTCAAGTAATCAAATAGGATTAGAAATCACAATCTACAATGAAATCAATGCATCTAGTTCAACGAATCTTCTTCCCTCTCTCCCCGCCATCTATATCTATATCTCCCTCTATCTCCACTTCTTTTTCTCTCTATCTCAACCCCCCAAACACATAGATCTCACTCCATATCTATCAATCTCTCTGTCCCTCCCTCCCTCTCTTCTTCCCTCTCTTCAGTTTCCATCTAATATGTATCTGTCTCCCTTTGTCCCTCTATCACACCCACAAAACATACACTCTCTTTCTCCAAACTATCTATCTATACATCCCTCATCCTCTCCCCCCTCTCTCTCTTCCCCGTCTCTCCCTCTCCCCCACTTCTATCTCTCTTCCCTCCTTCTATCCTCTCTTGCTCTCTCCCCATCTTCCTTATCACTCCCTCTCTCTCTGCACCTTTCTCTCTCTATTTCTTTCTTCTCACCTCCCTCTCTCTCCTCCTTTATCTCTCTATTTCTTTCTTCGTACCTCCCTGTCTCTCCCTCTCCAACTTCATCTCTCTTTCCCTCCCTCTCCACTCTCTGACATCCTCTTTCTCTTCCTTCCCCTCTCTCCCTTTCTCTCCCACCTCTCCATCACACACTCTCTCTCTCTCTTCACCCTCCAACTCTATTACTATATCCCTCCCTCTCTTCTCTCTCCCTCTCTCCCCCATTCTCTCCATATCTCCTTATTTTTGTCTTTATCTCACCCTCAAAGATACACACTTTCTCTCCATCTCTCCCTTATCAATCCCTCCCTCTCTCCACTTCCCACTCTCTATGTCTTTGTTCTTCCCTCCCTCAAGTCTGCTCTCCCCTACTTTCTCTCTTACCTCCCTCTCTCTTCCCCCATCTCTCTCTCTCTCTCTTTGCCTGCCAATCCTCTCTCTTCCCCCATCACTCTCCTCCTCTCTCGCAAGTCCTGTCTCTTGTTGTTCCTCTCTCTCCCTCTCTCTCCTACCTCCCTCTCTTCCCCTATCATTCTCTCTCTCCAATCCTCTTTATCTCTCTCTCTTTTCTGTCCAATCCTCTATGTTGCCCCATCTCTCTCTCTCTCTCTTTCACTCTCTCTCTCTCCAACTATGTTAGTATATCCCTCCCTCTCTCTTTCTCTCCCCCCTTCTCTCTATCTCTCCTTTGTCTCTTTATCTCACCCCTAAACATACAACCTCTCTCTATATATGTCCCTTTTAACTAGCTCTCTCTCAACTTCTCACTCTCTATGTATTTCTTCTTCCCTCCCTCTCTCCCCATCAAACTCCATCTCTCTATCCCTCCCTCTCTCCTCCTCTCTCACAATTCCTCTTTCTTCTCCCATATCTTTCTCTCTTTGATCTCCAATCCTCTCACTATCTCCCTCCATCTCTTCTTCTCTCTTCCCCCCCCGCTCCATATTTGTTTCTCCCTCTCCCTCTTACCCTTCTCTACCTCTATCACTCCTCTCCCTCTCTCTCTCTTCATTCCTCCTCTCCCTTGTCACTCCCACTATCTCTCCACTCTCCACCTCTATCACTCTATGCATTTGTTCTTCCCTCCCATATATATCTAAAGTTAATATATATCATGATATATTATAATATAACAAATTTAATATTGTCTTAATCCAAAGTTATTAAATTGAATAGTATTAATTTTTTAATATGAATATTATGATTCATAATAATAATAATAATAATAATAAATAATAATATAATAGTAATCTTTTAATATTAATATTAGGGTTGATAATGTTTTTTTTACATGGTATTAATAATAATTTGGCCCATAGGCTTCACCTAAATAAAACCTCCTTTTTTAGTGTAAGTATAAGGATGTTTATGGAGTAAATATAAAAAGAGGTTTTATTTATTTACCATACTTCTCGTTTATTTATATTTTTATTTATTTATAATCTCTTTTATTTATCATGGTATTTGGCCCATAGGCTTGGTATATAATTAGATGTTGATTTCTAATTCTATTTGATATAATTATATTTATTTACATCCTCTTTATACCTCTTTTATATGTATTTATTTACCACCACCTCTTTTATAAGTATGGTATTTGGCTGATGGTATTGATAATTATTTGTCTCATGATATTTGGCCCATAGCTTTCACTAAATAAAACCTCTTTTTGAGTTTTCCTTAAATATAAAGAGGTTTATGGAGTAAATATAAAAACACTTTCCATTTATTTACCATACCTCTCGTTTATTTATATTTATATTTATTTACCATACTTCTAGTTTATTTATATTTATATTTATTTAACATACCTCTTTTCTGAGTGTTTGTAAACCCCTTTCTATTTTATATTTATATTGTGTTTATAGATAATAATAATTAGATTGATTGCGCAGAGAGGCTCTCTATAGTATGGGGGTAGATCTGAGATAAAAACCTTAACATTTAATGTTTTTAATCTAATTTCGGCCATATTTAAAAATGAATCTAATTATTAGTATGTATAAACACAATATAAATTTAAAATACAAAGAGGTTAAGAACACTAAAAAAAGATGTATTGTAAATAAATAAAACTATAAATAAACTAGTGGTATGGTAAATAAACAAAACATTTTTTATATTTACTCCACACGTATGGTAAATAAATATAAATAAAAATAAACTAGAGGTACGGTAAAGGTATGATAAATAAATAAAAATATAAAAAAAACTAGAGGTAGGTAAATAAATAAGACCTCCTTTTATATTTATTCCATAAACTCTTTATATTTATGAAAACTCAAAAAATATGTTTTATTTAGGTGAAGCCTATGAGCCAAATACCATGGGAGAAATAATTATTAATACCATGGGCCAAATACCATATTTATAAAAGAGGTATGAAATAAATAAATATAAAAGAGGTATAAAGCTTATGATAAATAAATAAAAAATATATGAGTAGGATTAGAAATCAACATCTCATTATATACCAAGGCTATGGGCCAAATACCATGGTAAATAAAAGAAATATGATAAATAAATATAAATATAAATATAAATAAACAAGAGGTATTGTAAATAAATAAAACCTCTTTTTATATTTACTCCATAAACCTCTTTATATTTTTTTTTTCTCAGGCAAGAATCAGACCTTCTATTCAACTAAATCAACAAAGACGGTACATAATATACATGATGGCTTATGCCACATGTGCACTCACCCATCTACGGGCCCAACACACATTACAATCAACAAAGCTTAGGAGTGGCCTTTGGAAATACAAATAAAACAAGCATTGCAGATGTGAGCTATCGATCTCCATCCGTTGTGGGCGGTATTCACATTATACCTGGATCCATGTGTCACTTGGTCAATGGCATCAGAGGCTTTACCAAAAACCCACTCGTGGTTGAGCTAACTCCTGATTACATGGGAAACTATGGCAAAACCATCATGTCCCCACCACCAACCAGCACGTTACACCTCAGCCCTCAATCTACTGCCACCAGATCTAACGACAATGATGGATATCGGCTGGACTAAATGCATGATAATTACCCGCCCGATGAAGGTGGTATTCCTTATTTGTCTGGAACCACATGTTGCATGAACAATGGCACTGGAGGCAATTCCGAAAATCCGATTATGGTAATGGGGACGCCCGATAACCTGAGCAACTATAGTAAAACTGCCATAATCCCACCACTAACAAGCATGACCATCGTCAGCCCTAGATCTTCTTCCACTGTATGTGACGGTTGAAAAGGATATTAGGTTGAAGAGATGCGTAGGGGATACACATCCGATGAAGGTGGTATTCTCAATCTGTCAAGAGCAACATGTAACTCCTTTTGTGACATCAGAGGCTTTCCAGTGTAACCACTTCTAGCACCAACGGGCTTCTGATAACTTTGGTAACAACTACAAAACGACCCTTTTTTGAGGAGAAGCTCTGGAGCCACTTTCTAGTTTTACACTCTTCCTTCTCTGCCTTCCCTTCCTCTGCCCTCCATTCCTTTGCAAGGCCCATAACTTAGCCTGTCTGTAATTTGAGCCCTTAACTTCCATCATCTGAGATTTCTGCTAGCTGTTTCCCCTTCGAGTTTTGGTAATGCTCCATGGCTTCACGTGCTAGAGTCTTGCAGTCCTTGCAAAGTTGTCCAGTCTAAACAAACTCCCATAAGAGGTACTTGTTTTCTCTTATGTGGATCACTCTTTCATTGGCTAGCCTGTCTGTCACTCTGTTGGCTTCTCTGTGCATATGAACAAAGCTCAGAGTTCTAAGTGTTCTGAGGTGAGATTTAACTCTATGAAACACCTGCAAAAGTCTCCAATGCCTTGAAACTTTATTTGGTACTGAGCCAGGGCTTATTCTTTTAACCGAATTAATCATTAATTCTGAGTCTGCCTCTATAATTGTATTGTGTAGATTGTAGTA
Source organism: Pinus taeda (assembly GCA_000404065.3). Taxonomy (NCBI): domain Eukaryota; kingdom Viridiplantae; phylum Streptophyta; class Pinopsida; order Pinales; family Pinaceae; genus Pinus; species Pinus taeda. The sequence goes on along the minus strand of APFE030411582.1, from coordinate 38,546 downwards.
TGTTAGGATTTCTGAGTGTTGCTCAATGGCCATGAGTTTTTCCATATTGTTTGTAGCCCTCCCCAAATGACTGTGAAAAATAACTTGGATATTTCCCTCTGCATCTCTTATGGCTCCTCCGTAACCAACATCCCTTAGGTTCCCTTTTGAAGCTCCATCAATGTTTAGTTTCAGGAAGTCGTGAGGGGGAAGTTGCCATAAAGCTTTATTATCTGATCTGTACCTTGCTTTCTTATTAGTGTCTGTTGTACCATAAGACTGAAGACCCAACTATTCAAGGATGAGGATGTCTCTTTGAATAGGGGGTTTCCCAGGTGGTTGCTTCATAAATATTGTGGACACCTAATCCTTTTGATTTGGTGAATTCATGTAAATAGATAAATTGGAAATATGAACAGTCATTGGGAGATGAACTGAACAGTCTCTCCCTCATGTATATAATGAAGACATACTTGATGGAATAAAACACACAAATCATTTTTTGCCTTATGGAGTTACTTCCTGGCCTGACATGGTATCAAAGTCAGCTCCTTTTTTTACCCTTTATGTCCTTTGTAACTCCCTAGTTTGCTCCTTTGCTCTCCATATAATTCAGTGCCTGAAAATTTTCGCTGTCCATATAATTCAGTGCCTGTACGCCTGTCCATAAATGTTAGTGACTGCACCTCCTTTCAGATAGGCTATGACCTGACCCGCATAGTTCTGACTGTTCCCTCATAACCAATGGTCAGACCCGCGACTATTCCCTCAAATCAGTGGTCAGACCCGTGTGGTTGTTGGTGCACATCCGGGGAATGGTTTTGAAAGCCTCTGCATTCTCTTTCTCGTTTGGATACATGTATTTTGGTAACTCTTGTGAAAATCTGCAATTGTACATTGTGATAGCCTGTACCGTAAAAATCTAAGGTTTGCAAATGTGTTCTCAGAGCGAGTTGTTGAATGTATACGTTGTTCGATTTATGATGTTTCATGCCTGTTGAATGTATACGCTTTGATTTATGATGTTTCATGCCTATTGAATGTATACGCTCCCGTTTTTTTAGAGCACGACTTGGGTCAAGAAAATGGGCCCCTTGATTTCATTATATTTTAACTAACAAGCTTTTGTGGCTATCGATGCGGGCTCACCCATTAACAGAGATCTTCACAGATTGAGATCTTGAGGAAGAAGGGCCATTCATAGTTGGAGATAATTAATGAGAGTGTGATTGAAGTTGTGGACTCTTTAAATCCTTTCGTGCATGCACGGGGTGTTTCCTTCATGGTATTTGCTGCTACTTGTGGAATCTGTCCACATTCAGAAGTGAGATATACACTGCCTAATTTTTTGTGATATACACTGCCTTATATACATCATTTTAATACATGCATTGAACTGTACGTTGCTCCATGCGTTCACTATTTTGGACCCTGGCTATATATATATTAAAAAGTCTATTGTATTTAAGCTGCATTACAATCTTGGTGTATTACAATCTTGAACGCTGCCGAGTCTGAGTTTTATATTGTTTTGGAGAGATGTGGCACATAATTGGTAAAGAACGACAAGGAGTCGATGTAGTCCCTCTTCTAATTGCCGTTTTTTATTTTAATGGTTGGTGGGTAACTATGACTACAACAAGTATCTAGACCTTTTGAGCTGTAGTAAATAGACCGATGCTTTCCAACTGAATGATAGTTAAAGATATGTGGTGATGGCATTAGGGCTTATGTTGTTTGCTTTATGATGACATGCCATGGTATAATATGTGAAATATATATTGCATGATTGCAGTTGATTTCATTTTTTGGAAAGTCATAGAAAATTATTATTAGTTTTTTGCTATGAATATTGTAATTATTTTTGGGCTCAGTTCAAATTTTTATGATGGAGAAGTTTGTTGAAAAAGTGCAGGGTTTGGAAAAGAAGACAACTCTTCTTGCACACAAAGAGAATAATCTTGCTCAAGATTCTTCCAAAGGAAGAGGTGGAGGAGATTTCAGAGGCAGGGGGGGTAGAGACTCTCAAGGAGAAAAGACGTATTTGTATTGCATACGCTGCAAAAGAAATGGATCACATGATTTCTCTACATGCAAGCTACCATGCGAAAAAATTGAGCAGAAAAGAAACCAACAGAAAGGTAAAATTGATGATATAGACAAAGGTAAAGCACCTGAATCTACTCACTATGTTGTGGCACAATGTAACATTGGAGTAAATGAAGATTTATTTAATGCTTCACTTGCTTCTTGGAAAAATGATTGGTTGCTTGATTTAGGAGCAACCTGCCACATGACTCATAGAAAAGATTTTTTTGAAGATTTCACTAACAATGTTGATGGAGCAGTATACTTTGCACATCAATAAAAAATCAAGCCATCATGGCTTGGCACAATCAAGCTTAAACTACCTGGTCTTCCGGACTTTCTTCTACATCATGTTCTATATCTCCCACAGCTCAAGAGAAACTTGTTGTCCTTGGTCCATATCCACCAGAAAGGTCACTCCATTCATATGTTTGATGGCAAGCTTGAGGTAAGAAAAGCATTTGACCACTCACTTGTGATGAGGGGAGTAGAAGAAGAAAGGCTTCTCAAGCTTCAAGGAACCTCTTCTCATGCACAACATTTCTCATACAATTCTCATCATGAAGAAGGTACACTTCCATCAAGTTTATTATGGCATGCTAGATTTGGACATTTGAACTATGAAAACCTGTACTTGTTGAATAAAAATGGTGTTGTTGGTTTGCCTACAATTCCTAGGAAACTTAAACATTTTGATGCTTGCATTCTAGGAAAGCATAGCAAATAGTCTTTTCATGATTCACATTCAAGAGCACATAGAAAAATTGAACTTATTCATTCAGATTTATGTGGTCCAATGCTTGTTTCTTCTGCAAATGGAAATAAATATATCATGACATTTATTGATGACTACAGCAGAATGTGTTGTGTTTATTTATTGAAGAACAAATCTGATGCTTTCCTAACATTCAAGAATTTTCATAAATGGATTGAAAATGATGCACAATCTCATATTGGGTCTATTCGTACTGATAATGGAAAATAATATACATCAAATTAATTTGAAAACTATCTTCACCAACATGGGATCAAACATCAAACAACTGTGCCTTATAATCCCCAATAGAATGGTGTAGCTGAAAGAGTGAATAGGACAATCTTAAATATGGTACGATCCATGCTCTTCTTCAAAAATGTAAAGATAATGTTTTGGGCTAATACTTTTCTATGTGCTGCATATATAAAGAATAGATGTCCATCTAATGCTATATGAAACAAGACTCCATATGAAATGTGGTATGGACATGTTCCTTCAGTAAAGCATCTCAGGGTCTTTGGTTCCACTTGTTATGCCTTGATACCAAAGGTACATAGAAACAAACTTGGTGCTAGAATTCGTAAGTGTATCTTTCTGGGATATGCAAACACCTCCAAAGCATACCGCCTCTATGATGAAGTAAACAAGAAGTTTGTTGTATCTAGAGACGTAATTTTCCTTAAATCATCCAAAACTGACAATGTTGTTGAGTGGCAACTTGATCGCTTGGATAGATTCACAAAAGCAAAATCATTTCAGGAATTTGATAATCAGATTCCACATCTTGAAGGGGGGATTCCTATACTAGATCAACATGTGGAATCTTCTTCTGAAGAACACTCTCCCCCACATGAAACTCCAACAACAGATTATGCTTTAAGTGATGTGACTGATAGAATTGGGAAACTCAATCCTGATTCAGTCCCAACTCAAACAACGGAGCAGCCTGGACCATCTAAGAAAGGTCCCCCAAAGTGGTTGACAAAGACACTTGAAAGTGTACATCCTGATGAAGCTGGAAAGATAGGAACCAGAAATTCAAACCAGCAAAATGGAGGTGATGTAGATGACTCTAATTCACCTGTTGATATGGATGTTTCTTATGATTGTGAATTGAACTTGTCTACATATTCTGAACCAACTTCCTTCAAAGAAGCTACTTCTCATGATGAATGGAAAGAAGCGATGCAAAAGGAGTATGATGCCCTCATAAAAAATGGCACTTGGAAGCTGGTTGATCCTCCATTAGGAACCAAACCATTTGGCTGCAAGTGGGTCTACAAGAACAAGTATAAAGTTGATGGCTCACTTGACAAACACAAAGCTAGGCTTGTGGAAAAAGGCTTTGCACAGAAGAAAGGGGTCGATTATGAGGATACTTTTGCCCCCACAACAAAATGGGATACCATCCGGACACTCTTTGCACTAGTAGTTCAGAATGGTTGGAAAGTCCATCAAATGGATGTAAAAACTGCTTTCTTGAATGGAGAACTAAAAGAGAATGTTTTTATGTCCCAGTCTAAAGGATTTGCTATGAAAGGACATGAACATAATGTATGCAAATGTGTGAAGTACTTGTATGGCCTCAAACAAGCACTACGAGCCTAGTATGAAAAACTAACTGAGCATCTTCTAAAAATCAATTTCAAACATTTTGATCTTGATGATGCAACTTTATTTGTCTAGAAAGTTGGCAAAATAGTTGTATATCTGTGGTATATGTAGATGATGTTTTGATGACATGGAACAATGAAAGCTACATTGCATTCATAAAGAAGGAATTGGGGAAAAGTTTTGAAATGACTAATTTGGGCTATGTTCATTACTATCTTGGCGTTGAAGTAACCAAACATCCAAAGTCCATATTTCTTTCTCAAAAGAAATACATTGGAGATCTGTTGAACGGGTTTGGTATGACAGAGTTCAATCCTCTTACTACTCCAATGGAACAAAAATTAAAGATCACATCTATTGAAGGAAAAGAATTTGAGGATGCAACAAAGTATAGATAGCTTGTAGGAAGTCTCATCTACCTCACTACTACCAGACCAGACATTTCATTTGTTGTTGGAATCCTCTCCAGGTTTATGCAAAAGCCTTGTGAGGGACATTGGTCTGCTGCAAAAAGAGTTCTAAGTACTTGAAGGGAACTCAAGACCTTGGAATCAAGTATACACAGGTGGACGACTTCAGCTTGATTGGATACTCTGATTCAGACTTCGATGGAGACAAAGAAACTGGAGTATCTACTTCAGGATATGCTCTGAGTCTTGGATCAGGAGCTGTCTCTTGGAGATCACACAAACAATCAGTTCCAGTAGATTCCACAATAGAAGCAGAATACGTGGCAGCAGCTGAAGCAACGAAAGAAATTGTGTGGCTCAGAAAAATTCTTGAACATTTGCAGGTAAAACAAGTACAATCAAGTCCACTCATGATTGAGAACACCTCTGCAATAAAGTTGGCCAAGAACCCAAAGTTCCATGATCGTACAAAGCACATCAATACTAAATATCATCTGATCCGACATCATGTTGAGGCCAAAACAATCCATCTCCGCCATTGTTCCACAAATGAGCAAGTTGCAGACATCCTCACCAAAGCGCTTGGAAGAGAAAAGCTTGAAAGATTCAGAACGATGCTTGGACTCACCAACATCCCTTCAGATTAAGGGGGCGAATGTTGACACCTAATCCGAAACGGTTGGGTGAACTGGACAGTCATCCAGAAGATGAACTGATCCATCATGTTTGTGTATATAAATGTATGTTAGCTAATGAATAAGATATCAGTTTTTCTCTCGCTCATTCTGGAGTTACCCTGGCCTGACAGGCCTCTACTAACAAGAAAATTGATCACTTCCAACTATGCCTCCTTATGCAAGGGAAAATAAAAATTTTCCTTCGCAAGGGCATCAATGGATATGTCATCATAAATAATACACAAGACAAAGGGAGGACCAATTTCAGCCTCATACTCCTTGTCGGTATTGTAAAAGGGAGCAAAATCATTTTGACAACCAACAATTTCCCATTTAGCCTTTTCAATATCGAAGTAATCTCCAATGGCATCTTCTAAGGGGTAAATGGGATCACCTTCCTCAAGGTTCTCAAAAGGAGAGTCATTAGGAGTAATATCCTCGAGAAAGGTAAGGTTAGTCTTAACTTCATCCTTCCCAACACATGTGTTCTCAAAATCATCCCTTTCGTCATGTGGACCTGAGGAAGACTCGTCTCCCTGCTCATTACTTAGATTCTCAATGTCTTGATGATGGTCAATGAAGGCTTCCTCTTGGATGCTTAATGTGGGGCTCACTTGAAAATGTCTAAGAAAGCCATCAACGAACTCCTCAATAGATGACATGCTCTTAGGTTCATGATCATGAAGCCATGAGTTATGACCACCAAGAGATCTCATGAACAACATAAGGACATCATGGTGAACAACCTCCTCTCTTGAAGCATGTGCATTAAATCTTTGTACGTGGTCAATTGCGAAGAGTGGATCACCATCGAACATGGGCACCCCACATACCATCCTTCCCGTGACATGATTAGGGTGCCCAGGGATGCTCGCAATGTCCAAAGTGGGAAATTTATCAAAGAAAGACAACTTATTTGAGATATACATGAAAAATATGTAGGGGTCACCAAGGTGAATTTAAAGATGCCTTTAAAAATGTTTGCTTCAAGCTACAAGCATCGACCTTAAAGTTCAACAAAGAACTAGGGCTTTGTTCTTCCAATGCAGTCGCCAATAATGATATGTCAATATGTCGTACGAGGAACAAAACACACATTTCATGTCCCCGGCAACAACGCCAGAAATGCTACCACTCAAACTAGCAAGGGACCTAAAAGGGAATCCTAAAGGGGCAACTGCTAGATCAAGGGAAACAATGGAGACTTATCCCACTGTCACCTCAGCCAAGGCTCCCTACTCTTTACGGACCTTCACTGATCGGAGGATGTTATGCTATTGACCTGCGAGAAATTCCAGAATACCAAATATGTGAAGAAATACAACCTAGAACACAGAATAAAATGAGAAAGACAACAAGTATTTTATTATTCAAATATGAAAGCAATGTTCACTTGCCTCTTCAGGGGGGGCAGCCTCCAGCAGTGCAGAGCTCGATTACAAAATAAGACTCGATATTTTTCAATGGGGAGTTTTTATCCTTTACATAGGATTCATACATACAATACCATGGGTCATTGCCATGGTTCTCTCGATACCATCTATCTAATACCATGGCCCGCTTGCAACTAACTGTGGTCCCTTTCTTAAATGTGGGTCAACCACTTGCAATTATTAATACGGGCTTTATTGACTCTTTAACTAACTATAACTATGACTCAACCATATTACATAAATAAAGGGGTTAGGGTTGGACCCTAACAGACGATACCTGATGTATGGAGAATCACTTGTGAAGGATAAATCGACAATGGATATGAAGTGACCTCAATGATCCTTTCCCAGAAGGGAATCAATGTGGAGCTTGCTTGCTTCTTAACCAAGGTATAAGGCCTTCTAGGAGAAGGATGTGAGGATTTAAGGGCTTGGTTAAAGGAGTGTGACTTGTGAAGGAGCTCCCCAATTCCTAAAATCCTTGCAAAACTTGGATTCTCGAGTTGTCTTTGAAGGATTGACTTTGATGAAAAATGGGACCACACGAGACGAAGTGGACCCAGCGTCGATTAAGAGGAGAGAATTTAGCAACCAATGACGATTTTAACCTAAGTGAGGAGGGTAAGAGGATCACAAAAGAATTTCCATTTAAAGATGCCAAAATGATCCTATGGGGTGCTAGCCTAGGGAAACCTAGGGCAAAGTTTGATATCAAGGCTAGGGATTGGAATATCTCACAATCTCGCTGTTATAATTTCTTCAAATTTGGAAGAGACCTTGGGGACACACCAGCGCAGGAGAGGCCACGAGATCGAACTTTTCCTATGGGTACTTTGTTGGGAAAATGATACCCTAGGTGAGCTAGAGTGGCTAGACCTAGAGAGGAGGAGGAAAAGGTGCAAAAGATATGCTTTAAGGTGATCACTTATGGAGGACCAGCGCCCAATCCTTTGGGAGAGATGGAGTCATCGAAGATCAAGAGTTTGAATTTATTTCCATTTGTCAAGAAGGCCTAAAAAGCAACTTCATTGGGCAATTAGGGCTTAGTGGAAGGAGCTTCAAGGTCTTCATACTTCGTTCAACAATATTTGGTGACTTATCAAGACAAAATGCCTCTAGAAACATTCATTCATTCCAATATAGCCAAGGAAAGCAACAAATTAACGCTAGAATAGCGAAAACCCCAATATCATGAATGCAGCAACCTAAAGAATCAAAATAGCATCAACATAGTACTTACATGTAAGAAGAATATATCCAATCACCAAGATATCCCAATTATAGAAGCTCCACGATAAAAAAGAACAGCGAAACATCGAAATTCATCCAAAAAGTCTCATCCTCAAAAGAAAGCGAAAATCTTAAAACAATATATGATCCAATCCAAGTGATGATTCAAAATGAATTTACATCACTCCTATATAAACACTTCTTAGGAGTTTGAATTACCTAATTAGGCCTACATTAGCCCCTAAAATGAAATAAAATGCAAAAGAACCTAACTTTTGGTGACAAGCCCACCAAACTAGCTCAAAAACAAAATAATAAGCCTCTCAAGAGGTCAAATGATGAATAATGCATGTCGTTGGGCCCTCCAAAGGGCCTGATGAAGTCCATAAGTGCCATACTAATGAATAGTACTCACAAAAGTGATGGGCAAGGGGGTGGCCCCTTATTCTCCAAACAATAAATCTGTGGTGCTCCTAGTAGATGTGGGGGCACCCAAATAACCTCATGGGTCTCTAAGTAGATTGAAAATGCCTGCAAAACATTGGTAAGGGCTCAAATGATAATATGAGTGATGCCACATCAGCATACAAGTCCAAGGTCATGTGCCAAGTGCATGGTACAACTGTGGGGTCAGCTGGGCATGATGAACCAGAAGCATCTTCCCTGTCCAATAAGTGAATCTCAAGCAATCTCTGACCATCGTTGGGGATCCATTGAGTGGTGTCTACTATTGTGGAGCCTCACAGCTCTCTACACACACCCTACATGTGCCAATGCAGCCCTCTAGAGAGTTAGGAACCCTGTATAGGGAGACCAAATTCAGAATGGAAACCATCTGCAATCCTGAATAAGATCCAATGCATCCCCTAGCCTTCCAGCACAACAAGTCATTAAAATAATCAAGTAAAAGAGCTTACAAACCATGGACAACAAGTTGACACTTCATAATGGCATGCCCTTCCATAATGGCCTTTGGCATGTGCCAATATCTCCGAGCTCCAGAGAGGGATAGTAAATAGTTCCTACCTTATTAAATGATTTCTATCTTTGAAGGGGATAGTATGTCCAAGGTACACCCTTCAAATGGTGTTGGCATGTGGCAAAGAGGTGAATGGAATAGGGAATGAAGAGTCACAATCCTAGGCCACATATCGAGGTGTAAGGGTAGCTAAAAAAAGGGAAGCCCACACCTGGCTATCTAATGTATAGGAGGGAGCAATCGTGGTACATGAGGTGCCCCGGCCTTGATTTTTCCCCCTTTCTTTATATGCCTTTTGCCTTATATGACTTTTCTTTGATTAATTGCTCAGGGCACAAAGGATAAGAGCATGATGTGTAAGATATAGCAGTGAATACCCCTTTTAAGGTAGGGTGGTTCATTGCCTACCAGGGGTTGGGACAATCATGGGTTCTCGAATGATAAAGGAGGCTCATCTAAGGCCTATAGGAACTAAAGTCATGGCCATGATGATGGGGTAGAGCTCATGCATTGGCTTTTGCCCATGTGTTAAATGTGTTTGTCCTGGCCATCTTTAGCATTTTGTGGTACTTTTTCCTGTTGAATGTGGCCAAGTTTTCTTTTACTTTTCTTTTCCACTGCATCAACCTTCGGGGCATCATGCCAAGCTCGACCCAAGGTTGTGGAAAAGGGGTGGCAAAAAGCTAACCCTATGTCGACCTAGTGGAGGAATGTGGACTCGGGTGAGAGAAATGATGAATGGGGTTATAATGGGTGGAAGGGGAGCGATATATGTAGATGAGGAAGCGGGACCACTCAACCAAAATTGGGGTTTCCCATGAAGTACCATCCAGAGAGCCCAAACGTTAGTAAAATAGATCGCACGGGACTAGGGTGCAAGGGTAACTTCCAAAAGAGGTCTAGGGGACAAGAGCACAGACCTCGCCCACTCTTCCCGCTAAATTCCCCCATTAACTCATCCCAAAAGTCTCCACGATAAGTAAACTACAATACTCAATTACCAAATGACAAGGCATACCTTTAAGTTCGAGAGGCCCACCTTCAAACATACGATCATTAAAGATGGGTGAGAGACCACATGGCTAACTCAAGTAGCGGAGAAATGGCACAACGAGGTAGTTGGTGGCTGCAAGGGTTGTTGGCTGCCGACTGAAGACCATCTTGTAGAAAATTTTCTCCTAGGGATATCACCCACAAAATGGTGGGTAACAAGCCCAATGGTGCTCAAACAGGAGCCTCGTGAAAAAGAGTATCAAAGAGTTGTTGTGCAGCGTCAGTGGTTGATATAGTAGGACATGGATATAGTGACACTCTTATGAATGAATCATGCGTGGACCTTGCAAATCCATATCTTCATAACCCACAAAGCTCAATCCACTACAATCATTATTCACAATTTCGGCCTTTAAGCTTGCTCTTTTATATTTCCACACACAAATCTAAACTTTTAAGGGCCAAATTTCATGTTCTAATGTTGAAATTTGGGTAGCTTGGGAGGTATTCCTAGAAGCCTTGGGTTCTAGGTTTGTGTGGAGAAAACCCACAAATGGATGTTTTTGTGGGCAAAGTACCCAAGTTCGGGGGTTTTGAACCCAAAGGTGTGGGTTTAGAACACAAGGAAACTAATATTATATTATAATTTTTGTAATGGGGTATTTTGAAGGATAATGGGACCTCCTTAGTCAACTATTAGAGAAATATAAATAGGGAGCCAAAGAAGAGGCTAGTCATAAGTGTGGTGGACTACACTTGTGAAAGGAGATTTGCCATAAAAGAAGCCACAGCCTTGAAGGACAGTTGCAGGTGCAATAGAAGAGGACTATGTTATGAATAAAATGTATATAAATAATGATTAGTTAATTAGTAATTAGGTTGAAGAGGAATGGGACATGACTCTCCATGAAGAGGCACCTGCCTAATATATAAGAAGGCCCCTCACTCCCATTTGTATCGTCATCTTATTCATACTTTCAAATATATATTCTTGTATCTCAATGGAGATCTTTATATTCCAAGTCTTCTGGAATAGTTAACAGGAAGTACGAACTTTGTTTGCTTCATTTGGTATCAAAGCCTGAAGTAAATCAAATTTTTGCCTCACATATGATAAGGGAAAGACAAACCAAAAGAGCTCTTTATCTACACCTGAATAACAAGAACAAACATCTAAATCAATCTACAAAATCGTATCACTCAGAACATAAACAAAAAATTATGTTCCGAAGAAAAATGATCTCAACACAATCCAGTCTGATGATAACAAGTTATCCCAGTTATCAAGTAATTGCCAAGTGTCACAAAAGATTAATTTAGTATGGTTTGATCCCTTCTCAGTGCGACAGTTTTGTTTGTCACTTAGAAAATCATATAAACTTCTAGCAACAAAGATGACAGTGCCAAGACGAGAAGACATTTGAAACCGAAAAAGAGATCAGGCCTTTTGAATCAACAAGCTTTGAGGACAAAACTTTTTTGAGGAGAAAGGCAATGTTACGAATAAAATATTTATATAAATAATATAAATATAAATAATGAGGATAATTTTAATAATGATTACTTAATTAGTAATTAAGTTGAAGAGACGTCTAAACGGGACATGACTCTCCATGAAGAGGCACCTACCTAATATATAAGCAGGCCCCTCACTCTCATTTGTATCATCATCTTATTCATACTTTCTAATATATATTCTTTTATCTCAATGGAGATCTTTATATTCCAAGCCTTTTGGAGTAGTTGATAGGAAGTACAAACTTTGTTCGCTTCAGACCAAGGACGTCTCAAGTTTACTAAAGAAGGGCTGGATTGGAGGGTTGTTCAAGAAGAGGAACCGACGGCTGTCTGAAGTTACAAGAAGAGGATCAGAGGGCTTAAATCTGTGATAGAAGGCCACAGGCAAGGCTGAGTATTCTTAAAGGGGGCCGAAGCCTGAACTGGCCTAGTAAACCCTACCCATAGGTAGAACATCAGTCTGTCTGGAAGGCCGAGGCCTTGAACAGAAGGCCTAGGCAGGTTGAAGCCCTCTTCTGTGGATTAAGAGCAGAGAACAAACATAACAGAACCTGGAATAGACCTACCCAAGGTCTGGTTAGGTCATACTAAGGTGTTGAACATGGTACTGAGACCTGTCAGAAGGCTGCTAAAGTATTGAAGGAGAGCCTGTATTGGACAGCAAAGGATTTCTGGCCTATGAGGGCTTAAGAAGAGCAGGCTGAGGAGAAAATTATGGTACAGCAGTAGTCTATGGGCTGAAGGGATAAGCCCAGGCTTAAGGAGCTGATGGTAGAGCTGCCAGGTAAGCAGAAGTAGACTGTGAACCTAATGTGAGTTGGCTGGGCAGTTTTTTTGTGGCAAAGGACAGCCAGAATCAAGGGACAGAAAAGACTTGTTGCCAAGGACAGCAACAGCAAGTTGAGTTGTTTATTCTTTGTTTTTTATGGGCAGATGAGAGCGTAATGGCTTAGGCCTCAGCCGTCATTGTTTCAGTCAAAGGACGGACTTGAATTTTATTGTATATTAGCATTTGTACAGGCATTGTAAAGGGCCATGATGCCTGGTATGGGAGCCCTATGATTTTCTTATTGATGGACTGATAAGAACATGTTTTGGGCCACAATTCTTGTGTACTATTGTTGATTTCACTGCTGTTATATTCCGCTGCGCAAAGTACTTTATTGTTGGTCATATCTAGTGTGTTTGTGTTCCTAGCCAGGGCATAGACCTGACCTAGGGTGCAAGGAAAATCCAACATCTAAAGGCCAACTTGTACAGTTCTCAAGGCAGAATTCCATCCTTATGTGTAAATCTGCATTGTTACATGCTGTTCAGATTGATTTACTGCAGAGTAGAGCTCTGATTTTTCGTATAACAGCAAGTACTTCTCGCAGTTTGGAGGCGTTCTTTGGTCTTCTATGTTCATATTTTGTTTCCAGATTACAAAAGGATTTCCCCAAGGTTAGCAAGCACTAACCCAAAGTGCCAAGAGATTGCATGAGGTGACAGTGTGCATTCTATACTTACCTTGGAATATTTCCAGTTTCAACTGTTTAAAAGGCATATTTTGTAAGCTCCAAAGAGAAAAATATAATGGTGTTGCAGTAACAACACTCCAATACTACATACAGTCCGCGAAGGAAACAAACTCGCAGACTTTCTAGCCAACGTTGGAGTCGATCTGGAAACTGAAGCCTTCTCAGGTCCAACACTCAGCATAGGTACAGAGGAACAACTCACTGAATTCATTAATCTAGTTGAGAAAGATCGGCCTCATCCTCAAGCAGTCAGCCCGGATGCGGGTGATCTCTAGGTTCAGCCGGTTCACACTCCACGCGTGCCAGGCACGTCTCCTCCTGCACGGCACCTGGCAAGCCACCTGCGTGCATTCAATCCCTCCATTTCCAATGTAGGGGAATAAGTTTCGGATGGTGCGAAGGATTGAAGGTCTCATCCGGCATTGAAGGTGTTCCGAATTTCGCAGGCGCATTTATGCCTCAGAGCGGGTCGATCATGGCATCCAACTGTGATATATTGGTTCAACCTCAGCCCATTCTTCGCCATTCGGTGTCTCAGTGGTTTGGTAAGCTTGAATTTAGGTTCAGTCTGCCAATGGTTGAGCCTACCGGGTTTGTTTCTCCACCGCCCCCCATTTCCAGTTCGTTTTGTGTTCATAGCAGTAAGAAGGTGCTTGCAATGCCTCGTAGCCGAGGAGTTCCGCGCAGGGGAGGTCCTTCGGCTCCCAAGGGACGAGCCCTGCATTCCCCTTCTCCGCTCATAATTCCTATTTCTTCAGCCTCTCCGTCTTCGCCTCCCCCCAACCCAGCCAAACCAGTCCCTAACTCATCCTTTCAGAACTCCCGCTTCACCTTCCGCAGCTGTCTGAACCAGCCTATCATCACCTTCACAACCACCATTATAGTTTCACAAGAGGCGGATTTGCCTGAAGACCCCATTAGTTCCTCCTCCACTCCTTCTCCGGAGGAAAGCCTGGCTCAGGGTGCAGAGGATGACCCGAAATTCACAGCAATGCACATGCAAGAGGACTCCCCTGTTGCTGAAGAGATCAACCGCCATCGCACGCCTGCTGTTGAAGAGGATGAAGTCATTGTCTGCGGCCTGTTCAGCATGATTTCGGCATTCTTCATCTGGTCAACCAATCAGAAGGTGGCGACGAAGGCGACGAAGAGGCTGCTCCGGAAACTCATGCTGCAAGAGGCACCGACCCTCAGACTTCGCGCGAGTAACTTCTCTCTCTAGCTAAGTCGATGCCAAGGTCCTTGTTCTGGGTCTTCTCTCTGTTTTGCATGTTGTTCTTCTATCAGTTTCGTTTGTTCTTCCTCAGTTGTTATTCTCTCTGTATCGCTTGGTTCCTCCTCAACCCTCGTAAGTCTTTTTGGAATGTATATCAATGTTTCAACTTTCCTTAGAAGCTGGAGGAGGTCGTTTTTTCTGTCTGAAATTATCATGGTAGCCGAAAATTTCTCAAGGTTGTTCTCCTCCGCTCGGCGCTTCTTGCCTGCAAGGAGCTTTTTCTAGAACAACTCTCTTTTTGCTAAACTGAGAATGTTGTACTCACATTTGTTCAGTTGTTCCTCTCTGTCTATTGGTTTTTTTGCTGAGGGCTGGGACATTTGCCCTTTGAGGCTACGACCTCATTGTAAATATTTTTCTTTCTTATTTTAATAGAATTAGCTCTTATCCAGAAAAAAAAAACCAACACTCCAATACTAGAGAGTCAGAGACCCATGTTTAATAGTATTACTTTATATTAAATAGGGTGTCACTAATATTAACAAATGTTCAACCAAGCTTCCAGGACAGGGGAGCATGAGAGTGCGGAGATGCACAGGGTGGGATGAGTGGAAGTACACCAATATTTTGGGGAAATTCAAAGGGGGCAGCAAGATATCGGGGACCCTGTCACCCAAAATATAAAAATAACAATAATAACAATAAAATCCCAACAATTAAAATCCATCACATGAAAATTCATCATTGCAATGGAAATACTAAACAGTAAAACAGTACTAAATTAAAATGTGAATGATACAAACATAATTCAAATTCAGTAATAATATGCATTGATTCATAAACCATAAATGAAACAGAAACAGTAAAACATCTATGTTGCATTAGTTTCTGGAACGTGGGAACATTGGGAACTTGGGTACGGGTGTCCGGAACAGCTAGAGGTGTCCCCAAAATTTATAGGAAATGGCTCATCGGGAGCGCTAATATTATATAATAAATAATATATATATAATATATATATATATATATATATATATAATATTTTTAATTATATAATTTATATAATAATCAAAATTCAAAATATTCAAATATTAAAATCAATTTAAATTATAATAATAATAATATCTAATCTCTCTTACATATAAATATATTCTCTCGGTGTCTCTTCTCCCTAAGTCTCTCCCCTTTTTATATATATAAAATGTCAAGTTCATTATCAGTTCTGACATGTTTTTCTAGTTATTCTTACAAGAAAAAACAACTCTAATGTTTTAAGCATTGACTACCACATACAATATGCACACACAATCTTTTGATATATATATATATAAACAGCAAAAGAAATACTCATCAGCATGACATCCCAGATATCGCCCTTACATCGAGATGCCAAATGCTTCCTTAACCCATCAAAGGATTGCTCCATTTTCTTAATTAAGGATATCAATGTTAAGGATGTCTTTGGCCTTTCTTCCCGCAAAGGTTTCAACATAGGCTCATGTTTTGTGGGCAGTTCAGCATATTTCTCTACAGGTTTTGTATTCCCCAACCCCAGGGAATGTCGGAACTCCAAAAAAAAGTCTTCAAGGCTCCCGGAAGTTTCCCCAGCGCCCATTGAAGCTCCTGCTTAAAAGGTAACGTTCCCATACAGTTCCAAAGCTCCCGAGAGCGCGGGAACCATTGGAACGGGTTTCCCACCTCTCGGGAGCGGTTCTGGTATAACAGAGTAAAATATTGATACATTAATTTATAGTCCTCAATCTAGAATCTAATCAGTAATAAGAAAAATAGTAAATGCTAAAATCTGAAATATTAAATTGAAATTAAACAAACTCAAAATAGTAAAGAGTGGCTACTCAAAGACTTGGTTTGAGGACTTCGTATATACAGTCTATACTCAAATGTTAAAACTGAAAATTGACTTTGGACAATTATCATTGAAAATAAAAGGAGTGATAAAAAGTGAAAGTGATGTAGGGTGTGTGTGTGTAAATATATATATAGCTAAAAGCATCATGTATCCCCATTTGTGTCTTCCAAGATGAAGAAAGGTGTCAAAACTCTCAATCTCCTTGTTAACACAATCCTCCTCAAAGATAGGCTTGCTTTCTAAATCTTCCTCATCTAAATCTGTGAGACTGAGGATCATTCAAAAACTCTAATGGTTCCCAACTACGTGGGCTGTTGGTTTTCCCAATAACTTTTCAGTTTCTTATTTACAACTATTTACAATTCACCAGAATCCTAGAGGATTAGGTGTCTAACGTCCCCCCGGCCAAAATCTGAAGGGGTGTTTGTAAGTTCAAGCATCATTCTGAACTTTTCAATTTTTTCTCTTCCAGGTTCTTTGGTGAAGATGTTTGCAATTTTCTCATTCGTGGCCTCTACATGGTATCAAATCAAATGATACTTAGTGTTGATGCACTTGGTTCGATCATAGAATTTGGGATTCTTAGCCAACTTGATTGCAAACGTATTGTCGACAAGTAAAGGAGTTGAGTTCACTTTGCTTCTTCTGTAAGTCTCTCAAGTATTTTCCTAAGTGACATAATTTCCTTTATTGCTTTTGCAGCCACCACATATTCTGCCTTTGTTGTGGAATCTGTTGGAACTAACTATTTAAGTGACCTCCATGAGATAGTTGTTGATCCTAAACTCATGAGATATCTTGAAGTTGATACTCAATTTCCTTGTCCCCTAATGACAAAATCAAAATGTCCAATAAGACTAAATTTTCCACCTTGGTGTACTTGAGTCCATAATCTCGACTTCCTTTTAAGTATCTCAGGACTTTTTTTGTAGCAGACCAATGTCTCTCCCACGGTTTTTGCATGAATCTAGAATGGATGCTAACAACATAGAGATATCTAGTCTGGTTGTGGTGAGGTAGATGACACTTCCTACGAGTTGATTGTACTTCGTTGCATCCTAAAATTCATTCCCTTCTTTCAATGTAAGCTTCAAGTTCCGTTCTATTGGAGTGGAGAGAGAGTTGAATTCCCTCATACCAAATATGTTCAATAGTTCTCCAATGTACTTTTTTTGGGAAATAAATATGTATTTTGGATATTGACCAACTTTAATGCCCAAGTAATAATAAAGATGTCCCAAGTCTATCATTTCAAAACCTTTCTTCAGTTCTTTCTTCACGGATGTAATATAGGTTTCATTGCTTCCATTTATTAACAGATCATCTACATATACTACAAGATACAAAATTGTCTTTGCCAACCTTTTTGACAAACAAAGTTGCATCTTCAAGCTTGTAGTGTTTGAAATTTAACTTCAGACGATGCTTGATTAGGTTTTCATACCATGCTCGTGTTGCATGTTTTAGGCCATACAAGGATTTGTTGAGCTCACATACCTTTTGTTCTTGTCCCTTCACAACAAAACCCTCAGGCTGAGACAAAAACATTTTCATTCAAATCCCCATTCAAGAAAGTTGTCTTCGTGTCCATTTGATGGATTTCCCATCCATTCTATGCTGCCATAGATATATGGTTCAGATAGCCACCCATTTTGCTACAAGAGCGAAGGTTTCCTCATAGCCAACATCCTTTTGCACAAATCCTTTTGCCACAATCCTTTTGGAGGGTCTACCAACTTCCAAGTCTCATTTTTATGAGTGCGTCACATTCTTTCTAGATGGGTTATATCCTTTCATCGTGAGAGGCAATTTCTTTGAAGGAAGTGGGCTCAAAGTCAATGGACAAATTCAGTTCCCAATTACACAAAATATTTGTGCCATCCACAAAAACCTGAATTTGCACCTCCATTGTCATCTCTAGTAGAACTATTGGTTCTAGTCTTTCTGATTTCATCAAGATGGACACTTTCAAGTGTCTTGATCAACCACTTTGGTCGTTTTGGAGAAGGGTTAGATGGCTCCTCTAAGGGTGTAGCATCATCAATGTTCAACTTCACAATTCTACTTATAGCATAAACCAAATATGATGAGGTGACTAGAACTTCTTCATGAGGAGGAGTTGGTTCTGCAGAGGGAGCATCCAAAGACTGACCAAGAATTGGGCTCTCCCTTTCAACAATTGGAATCCCATTGTCAAATTCATGATATGTCTTCATCGGAGAAATCCTTTCTAGACAATCAAGTTGCCTCTCAAAAGAGTCATCACTTTTGGTGCACTCAAGGAATATGACATCTTTAGAAAGTATGAATTTCTTATTTGCCTCACTGTAAAGATGATAGGCCTTGGTGCAGGACACATAGAGATTATGGTTACGTTACACAATTATCAACAAGCAAAGAGAATAAATGTTGGCGAACAGGCATGCAGGAGGACGGCAAAAGCAGGCTTTGGCAAAGGAGCACTCAGCTCTGATACCATGTCAGACTAAGGATCGTTCAAAAAATTTGTTGTATTATTCATGGATGAGAGGCACAAATTAATTACAAAGGAGAAACAATTCTCCAACTACGTGGGTTGTTGGTTTGCCCAACGATTTTTCAGTTTCTAAATCACATTCATATTTACAACTATTTACAATTCACCATAATACCGGAAAATTAGGTGTCTAACAAAATCATCGAGAGATGTGTCATGAATATCAAATGCATGGAAAGTAGTGGAGCATGTTGAACTTGTGCTTTCATCTGGAAGTAGGAGGGTGGGCTCTTGAATGATCTAGACATCAAGGCTTATGGGGCCAGGAAAAAAACCCCTCTTCAAAACTAATCTATTTTATCGACATATTAGAATGAGTAAACTAGGGCCAATTGCTTAATAGTCTTATCTCTAATCAAGATAAATAATGAAGACCAAGGCCGTACAAGAAGGGCTCCTCCAAGAAACACCTTCGCTAACAAAATCAACAATAGCCTGATCAATGTACTTAATACACTTGCTAGGGTTCCTAATGGATGGACCAAGCAAGGAATTGAATAATTACCAAACTAACAAATGAAGGAGAGTAGTTACCCCAAACCATCTACCTTCCAATAGGTATACTTTAACCCTCAATTGATCGATCTTATAAGCTTCTAGAAAACTTGAACATTCACCATCAATATTTACGCACCAAAAAGCAATGAAGAGAAATCAAGAATGGACTCCAAAACACCTCAATAGCCAGATATCCAACAAAATTGTATTCTCAATAACCAATCAACAACAAATTGAAGTGTGAGGGGGAGGAATCTCATTTATATAGGAGGCTTAAAAAACCCTCATATTACAATAATATTTTCATCTCCTTAGGAGATCTCACAATAGACTTGTTTTCCAACTAAAAGGAGATAATGTCAAACAATACATAAAATACATGAAGAGGTGTGCGATATGTAAAATATCCCCCCAAGAGAGGGAGATGTCCAACTAAAATAGCCAAGAGGAGGTCAACGCAAAACAAAATCCCTTCACGATGCAAGGTAACCTTCTCAAAATGTGCCTCCAATGAAGATAAATTCACCAAATATGCCAATGGTTATGCCCAAAATGAAGAAGTCCACATGTGTGGCATGTGGAAGGCTCAAAGGAGTGGCTCACCCAAATCATCTCCAACAGTCATATGGAATGTCTCCAACATGTAATGTCCCCCATCAAACGATGCCTACAACATCCTAAAGTCAAGGATAGCTTAAGAACACTCACATGTGCCAAATAGTGCTCCAACAACAAAGTAATGCATCCTCCAAAGGAGACGTCTCATCAAGATGTGTGACACATGCCTCCCAATGTGTAAACTGGTTAAGCGCTCCAATATCTACGATGTGGCTTGACATGGATAGTCCAAGTGCATGTAGAAGGGGCCTTGTGTGCCTAGGGCATTATGACTAGAGCCTCACGAGTTGTAAAGTTGCCTTAGGATTTGTGTCTCCACATGAAAATATGTAGAGTGACCATGTAATAGATACATGTCAAGAGACACCAAAGTGCAACATAGATGATCACCTAAGGAAAAGTGTAACAAATACATAAAGATCCATACTCAGATATAAAATAATTGCACTCTCTAGGCATAACCATCATTCAATACATAAGCAAAACTTTTACATATGCGTCAAGTGAAAAAAAAACTAGGGATTCCCTAAGTCATGTGCCTAATTCAAGATTCCAACAAACCCACCTTAGTCATAAATGACCTCCATGAGATGGTTAGTACAAGCCATACGAGCAAGGACTTACTTGAAATGGGGACTAAGAGGACAAGCCATGACAAACCATAATGAGTCTAGAGCAACCATCTAGACAGAAAAAAGCACTTTACATAGATCACTAAGCATGGTCTAGCAAAATACATAATATAAAATTGTCACACTTTTAGCTAATCATGATACATAGTCATCTTAGCCAAATCATCTCCAATGATCATATGGAAGGTCTCCATGGAAAACTTCCTCCTCAAATCATGCCAACATCATCCTCAAGTCAAGGGAAGCCTAAGAACACTCACATGTTCCAAATAGATGGCCAGCCAAGTAATGCATTGATCTGTAATCACCCCTAGGTGACCTCAGGAAATTAATGAAGGTATTACAAACTCATGCGTTGGGATATGCCTATGTTATTTTAAGCAACGGATCAATAAGATTGCGAAATACACAGGCATTGGAAAACAGTAAGAGAAACACAGCAAGCAAATGCAAAAAACAACAATTTAATAAGGAGTTCACCCAATCCTTGTGGGCTATGTCTCCTGGTCCAGCTTTCATTGGTGGCCTTTTTTTATTGTGTCTTTAAGCAAAGTTTTTACAATGAGGAGCTCAATTTGAGTCTCCTATAACAGATGATGCTTAGTAGGGTGGTACTTGGATTCCCCAAGCCAATAGAGTACACAGATTCCCCCTTACCAAGTCTCGACCTCAACTGGTCTTAATGGGATGAGTCCAATTTGGTACTTAGTTCCCGACAGATATCCTCACAGGGATTGCTTGAACCTCTCAAGCCTTATCGGTTCTATCTGCTCGATGCTACCTTAGCTCTACAAGTCAGCTCGATTTCTCTGTATTCTGCTTCTTGCTTCACTCTCTATTTTGCCTCCTCTCTGTTCTCTGTCTATTCGTGGCTTAAAGCCAATCCGTCCCTTGACTGTTCGCTTCCTCTTCCGGCTCTTCGGATCGCCTGCCTCTGTCCGCTAGAATTCCCTGCTTTTGTGTCATCGCCACTGTGTAACATTTCACAGAGAGGTGGCCACTTGTCTCCTTACGAATTGGGTGTCAGCTCTTCCTCAAACGGTCGTTATTTCGGTTATTCTGCACAATGATTCATCCGCCAACTCAGCAGTCATGTCGGACCCCAAATTTCATATGCCTCAACCTATTCTTCTGTCAAATCCGGTCTCCCATTGGGTGCAATCTCCGTCGTCGATCTGGGGCCTCTAGATCCTACGGTCATCGCTTTTATCGCACGGGTGAGTTGCTCGACCGTTACCCTGCGATGAGAGTGGTTTTCTCTCTCATCTGTCGGACACGCGTCATTCAGTGTATGGCATGGTTGGGTCCTCTGCCAAACCTGCTTACCGCCCAAAATGCCTCCGATATTCCGCTAATTTTGAGCACGGGACCCGCCTTCTAACTTTTTGGGTATTTCCACACGGTTTTACCTATTTTTCACATGACCAGGTGTCGGGGCTTTTCCTTCTCTGAGGTTTTTATCTTGTGATACGAGATTGCGCTAATCGCGTATCAAAAATGGCCTCTGTTTTCTGATCTAGCCTCCCTATTTGCTAGTTTGCGCCACTGCGCGATCTCCATGGGCCAACGGTCAGCACGCTTTGACCGAGGGTCCTCGTTGTTCTGTGTTGGCTACAAACTGCCACTGTCCAAAGGTCCTTCCTGATAGTTCATTGTTTACAAGATTTTGAAGTTTGACATAATTTGAAACAGTCATAAAACTCTTATAATTTTCAAGGATCCAATTCGGATCACAGCCTTCCCACTAAAAAAGCTTTTGGACCACCAAAAGTTCGTTTTCAAGCATCGACTAAGTGAGGGTACAACTTTCTCACCTATCCAATCTCTATCCATTTTGCACTGCTTGGCTTTGAACCCCTGAGCCCAATTCTAAGGTACTCAACATCTCCCCTGCGCGTTGTTCTCACCTTCCTGTCCAAAATTGTATCTTCCTGCAATTCATTAAGATATTCAGGTAGCAGGTCATCAATAGAAGGCAATTGACTCTCTTTTTCAGGATCTTCAATTAACGAAGGTTCAAATAGTCTCAAGTTGTTTGCATTGACGACTGAGTAGATGTGCATATAAGCTAGCAAATCAAGGCGGAATGCATTCTCACCAATTTTCTTAAGGATCCTGAAAGGTCCATACTTTATTGGTTTCAGCTTTTTACCTTCACCTTGCATCCTGTCCTTGCTGATATATAGCCAGACTTGATCACCAACTTGGAAACTATGCTCCATCTGATGCTTGTCATGCCTTGCCTTGTATTTGGCCTGGCTCTTTTCCAGAGGTTTCTGTACTGCCTGGTGGATCTCTTGGATTTGTTCAATGAACCTAGTTGCCCTATCCACATTGTTGTGTCCCTCAACTGTTGTGTCCTTACCAAAGACAAAATCCAAGGGAGACCTTGGTATGAACCCAAAACAGGTCTCAAAAGGAGAACTTTGTGTAGAAGAATGATTGGCTCGGTTGTAAGCATGTTGCACATAACACAAATGTTCATCCCAAAGCTTAGGATGCTTGCTGCAATATCCCCAGAACAACTAGATCACTCTCCTGTTGACTACTTCTGTCTGGCCATCGGTTTGTGGATGGAAAGTTGTGCTTTTCTTCAGTTTGGTGTCCATCAGTTCCCACAGACTTGACCAAAACTTTCCCACAAATCGGGTGTCTCGATCAGATACAATGGAAGTGGGTAATTCAAAATGAACCCATACATGTTGAAAGAACAATTTCGCAGTTTGTTCAGCTGTAATCTGTTTATTACAAGGTATCAAAATACACATTTTGTTGAACCTATCCACAACAACATATAGATAATCATGACCTTTCCTAGATTTAGGCAGTCCTTCAACAAAACCCATGGAAACACTTTCCCAAGGATGAGAAGGAACTGGTAATGGAGTGTACAAGCCTAAATTTCTATTGTTGGGCTTGCTTTTAGCACATATAGTATACCCTCTTACATATCTAGAAATTGACTCATTCATTTTTTTCCAATAACAAAATCTTTGCAACTGTGCAACTGTTTTACTTACCCCAAAGTGACCTGATATTAGAGAAGTGTGTGCTTCTCGAATTATCTTTACTCTTTCAGTTTGTGGAATGCATAGCTTCCCACAATCATATAGGAGTCAGTCCTTAATATGATAATCCAATTCTTCGACTCGTTTTCCTTGACTTAAAGTTGCCTATACATCTTTAAAGTCTATATCTTGAGCATATTGTTCAATGTAGCTCTCATGTAACACAGAATTATGCTCAAGTATAGTAGATGCATTTATAATGGGTCTAGACAACATATCTGCAACTTTATTGTGTATGCCCTTTTTATATCTAATGACTAAATGAAACTGTTGTAAAAAACCCATCCATCTATAGTGTCTTGATTGTTGTAACTTAGTTTGGGAGTGTAGATATTGAAGTGGTTGATGATCAATATGTATAACTGTTTCTTTGCCCATTAAGTAATGTTTCCACTTTTTCACACTCTATACTAATGCATACAATTCTTTATCATATGTGGGATATTTAACTACTGCAGAATTAAATGTCTCAGAATGATAACATATGGGTTTACCATGTTGTACCAACACTGCTCCCATGGCATACTCACTGGCATCCATTTAGATCTCAAACGGTCTTTGAAGATCAGGCAGTGCTAGTACTGGTGTTGTACTAATCTTTTCTTTCAAGGTGTCGAAGGATTTCTGCTATTTGCTTCCCCACTGAAACACCTTGTTCAATCCTGTTAAAGCATGTAAGGGAGCTGCAATTTAGGAAAAGTTAGAAATGAACTTTCTCCAATATTGTGTTGCTCCTAAGAAGCTCCTAACTTTTGTAGCAGATTTGGGTTTAGGCCAGTTTACAATGACTGCCACCTTAGAGGGATCTATCTTCAATTCACCATCCCTACTATATGTCCCAAATAATTCAAAGATGTTTTGCCAAATTCACATTTTGAGTTTAACACAAAGTTTTTCTCTTTCCAAAACATCTAGTGTCTACTTAACATGCTTTAAATGTTCTTCCCATGTTTCGCTAAATATCAGAATGTCATCCAGATACACAATAACAAAATCATTCAAGAAAAGGTCTAAGTACATCATTCATTTATTCTCATGAAAGTAGCAAGAGCATTAGTTAAGCCAAAAGGCATAACCAGCCACTCATACAATCCCTGCTTTGTCTTGAAAGCAGTCTTCCATGCATCTTGTTCTGCAACTCTGACCTGATGATATCCACTATACAAGTCCAACTTGGAAAAATAAACAGCTTCTTTCAATTGATCTAATAGATCATCTATGTAAGGAAGGGGATAACGATTTTTTCATTGTTATCTTATTCAATGCTCGTTAATCAATGCACATTCTCCACGAGCCATCTTTCTTTCTCACTAAAACAATTGGAGATCCACATGGTGATGTGTTAGGTTTGATGAACCCCTTCTCGAGCAACTCCTGCACCTGATTCTTGATTTCTGCATTTTCTAAAGCAGACAACCTATACATTCCAATGTTAGGCAATGGAGCATCTTGCTGCAAATTAATATTATGCACTATTTCCTTTTTGGGTGGCAGACCTTTAGGTTCTTGAAACAAGATATCATACTCTGAAACAACTTTTTCTAAATTAACTTGTTTAGCATCACAACGCTCAAATACATTGGTTTTATCAGGTTTCTTTTCCTTTACAACCATCAATAAAAATTATTTGCATGAATTTATAATTCGTTTCATCTGCCCTGAGTTTATGAGTGTAATTATTCTTGAACTTATGAGCTTTTACAAAGTATTCGATTCCATCTTTAACGAGTATATACTTGTTCTCAGCGCTATAGAAAATAGCTTTTTTGTCATA
The DNA here is from genome assembly GCA_000404065.3 of Pinus taeda. Taxonomy (NCBI): domain Eukaryota; kingdom Viridiplantae; phylum Streptophyta; class Pinopsida; order Pinales; family Pinaceae; genus Pinus; species Pinus taeda. Next base: position 13,136 of record APFE030411582.1, on the reverse strand, counting down.
CAAGTAAGGAATTCCCAAAACAATTCCACATATATCCAAAAGAATTATGTCTAACTCAACCTCATCTACAAATGCTGACCCAAAAGAAAACTTGAGTTTGCATTGTCTAGTCACTTGTAGTTGTGCTTTATAGCTTAACCATCCTAATAGGTATGGTTTCTTGTGAGGTGTAGTCAGTAATCCCAACTTCTTTACAATTGCTTCAGAAATTAAATTTACTTGTGAGCCACTATCAAACAAAGTATCAACCTTTTGATGTTTGGAAATAATTTGAATATGGAAAAGCTAATGTCTTTTTCTCTCATTTTCTTCATCAATAGTAAATTGTGCAGAATTACTAGTAGATGCTTCTGAATTCTTACATTTTATCCCTATGGCTGCAATGGTTGTTTCATCTCCTGAGTCCGACCCCAAATCTTTCTGAATAGCTACAGCAGTCTTCTTCTTCTTGCCCTCAAACTTCTTAGGTCTCAGCTTTGGATGCAAAATCCAACAGTGCTCATCATCATGCCCATCCTTCTTACAATGAGTGCATGAAGACTTGCTTTTCTGTGCAGTGTTGGCCTTCCTTGCTTTCCATTTCTGTTTTGCTTTCTCCTTATTTTTACTTGCAGTGGGTTGGGATGATCCCCCAACTTCTGGGTTTCCATTCTTTCCTCTAGCTTCTAGATGCATAGCTTGAACAGATACCTCATCTATACTAGTGGGATTAAACATGAGGATAGTGTACCTCATGTAGTTGTGTAGACCATCAATGTACTTCAACAGAGTCTCAGGTGAGTCTAATGAGATTCGTAGACTCTCTTCCTAAATTCTTAAGTGTAACCTGTACACTTTGCCCTTTCAATTGTCGAAGAGTTTGCCAGCTCATCATGGCTTGCTGCATGTAGGCCAGTGGATAGAACTGCTTTTTGATTGCAGAAACAAATTCACTCTAGACAAAAAGAGTCTTACTATGTCTCTTCATGTCAGCTTGTGTCCTGGCTTCCCACCAAACCAAGGCAGTGCCTCCAAGGCGTAGGTTGACCAGCTAAATCTTGCTCTTGTCTGAATCAATTATCTGCACTCTGCAATAAACATCAATTTGTCTAATCCAATTGTCCAACTTTTCTGCATTCAACTCTCCATCATATATTGGTAAATCAAATTTAACATCTAGTTTAATCATAGATGTCTTATTTTTATGTTCAGGGCTATTAGGAGGTGTGAGAAAGCTTTCTTCTTTCCCTTTGCCTTTTGAGTGGTCATGGAGGAGACACTGTTCTTCTCCTTTATCTTGTTTGGACCCTGATAAATCTTCATCTTTATGTTTCCTAAAGTCCTTATACATTTCCTCTACCATGGACCTTATGGCCAGGAAACTATCTATAAATTAAAGGTCTGGCCCCATAGAACCTTCCTCCGACATTGTCTTTTGAGGATAGACTCTTCCAACTTCAGGATTAGTTTCGACCAACTCTCCTTCTCCTAATTTGAGCTTTGATCTAGTTAGCAATCAACAGCTAAATCCAACACAAGCTTGTCTAACCTTAACAACCTAGAGCTCTGATACCACTTGATCTGAAATCACCCTTAGGTGACCTCAGGAAATTAATGAAGGTATTACAGACTCATGCGCTGGGATATGCCTATGTTATTTTTAGCAACGAATCGATAAGATTGTGAAATACACAGCCATTGGAAAGCAGTGAGAGAAACACAGCAAGCAAATGCAAAACACAACAATTTAATAAGGAGTTCACCCAATCCTCCTGGGCTACGTCTCCTGGTCCAGCTTTCAATGGTGGCCTTTTTTTATTGTGTCTTTAAGTAGATTTTTTACAATGAGGAGCTCAATTTGAGTCTCTTGTAACAGATGATGCTTAGTAGGGTGGTACTTGGATTCCCAAAGCCACTAGAGTACACAAACTCCCCCTTACCAAGTCTCGACCTCAACTGGTCTTAATGGGATGAGTCCAATTTGGTACTCAGTTCCCGACAGATATTCTCACAAGGATTTCTTGATCCTCTCAAGCCTTCTCCATTCTGTCTGCTCGATGCTGCCTTAGCTCTGCAAGTCAGCTTGATTTCTCTGTTCTCTGCTTCTTGCTTCACTCTCTATTCTGTCTCTTCTCTGTTCTCTATTTGTTTGTGGCTTAAAGCCAATCCATCCCTTGATTGTCCACTTCCTCTTTCGACTCTTCGGATCACCTGCCTCTGTCCGCTGGAATTCCCTACTTCTATGTCATCGCCACTGTGTAACGTTTCACAAAGAGGTGGCCACTTGTCTCCTTACGAACTGGGCGCCAACTCTTCCTCAAACGGTCGTTATTTCGGTTATTCTGCGAAATGATTCATCTGCCAGCTTAGCGGACCCCAAATTTCATATGCCTCAACCTATTCTTGCATCAAATCCAGTCTCCCATCGGGTGCAATCTACGTCGTTGATCTGGGGCCTGCAGATCCTACGGTCATCGGTTTTATCGCACAGGTGAGTTGCTCGACTGTTACCCTGCGATGAGATCAGTTTTCTCTATCATCCACCGAACACGCGTCATTCAGTGTATGGCATCACTGGGTCCTCTGCCAAACCCACTTACCACCCGAAATACCTTCGACATTCTACCGGTTTTGAGCGCGGGACCCGCCTTTTGACGTTTTGAGTATTTCCGCACGATTTTACCTGTTTTTCAAATGACCAGGTGTCGGGGCTTTTCCTTCTCTGAGGTTTCTATCCTGCGATTTTGCGCTAATCGTGTATCAGAAACGACCTCTGTTTTCTGATTTGGACTCCTTATTTGCTAGTTTGCGCCACTACGCAGTCTCCATGGGCCAATGGTCAGTGTGCTTTGACCAAGGGTCCTCGTTGTTCCGTGTTGGCTACACACTGCCACTGTCCAGAGGTCCTTCCTTATAGCTCATTGTTTACAAGATTTTGAAGTTTGACATAATTTGAAACAGTCATAGAACTCTGATAATTTTCAAGGATCCAATTCGGATCATGCATACTCCAAGGGAGATGTCTCATCAAGATATGTGACGCACACCTCTGTGTAGCACTACCTACCCTACCATTTGTATTTTTATGGCTTATGGGAGATGTTACTAACATTTTAACTCAAATTCCTTGATGATCATCAAGACACCAAGTTACAAAATGCCAAAAACCTAAACTTTCCGAAAAGAGACTTTAATGCATTTACTAGGCTAAGCTCCGCGGAGTTCATACGTGTGTGTGTATTTATATACACTAATTAGGAAATTCATCTGATGATATAATATTTCATAGATTGAGGTCCAAATAAATAAAGACAAGTATATAAATATATACACATATATAACCACATCTTATAACCAATATGTATATATCTATGATCAAATGGATAAATATATATAAGTGCATTATAATTACAAGTATAAATCACAATTGCATATACAAATATATTTGCAAGGGAAAATATATATGTAATTGTTAAACATGATATATGAAATCATAATCCTCACCATTTACCAGCACGAATATCATGGAGTTAGCTAGATTGCATATCTAGCTATTGAGGTGTTTTGGTGTCCATTCTTGATGATCTTTTCTCTTCATTGTTATTTGATGCATAAATATTGATGGTCAATGTTCAAGTTTTCTAGAAGCTAACAAGATCGATCCATTGAGCATTAAAGTATACCTATTGGACAGAAGATGGTTTGGGGTAACTATTCTTCTTCATTTCTTATTTTGGTAATTGTTCAATTACTTGCTTTGTCCATCCATTTGGAACCCTAGAAAGTGTAATGAGTATGTTGATCAGGTTATTGTTATCGAAGGTCCCTGGATGAGTCCTCCTTGTACGGCCTTGGTCTTCATTATTTATCTTGATTAGAGATGAGACTATTAAGCAATCAGCGCTGGTTTCCTCAATCTAATCCTTCGATAAAATCGAATAGTTTTGAAGATGGGTTTCCTTCCTGGCCCCATAAGCTCTTATTGGAGATTCTTCATCATTGTTCACTGCCACAGAGACTTCATCTTCCTTATCTGTATGGTCAGATGTAACTTCTTTCACGTCAATAAATATATGTATAAATAAATAGAAGTGCATTATAATTACAAGTATAAATCACATTGCATATACAAATATATTTGCAAGTGAAAATATATAGGTAATTGTTAAACATTATATACAAAATCATAATCCTCGCCATTTACCAGCACAAATATCATGGAGTTAGTTAGATTTCATATCTAGCTATTGAGGTGTTTTGGTGTCCATTCTTGATGATCTTTTCTCTTCATTGCTATTTGATGCATAAATATTTATGGTGAATGTTCAAGTTTTCTAGAAGCTAACAAGACCGATCCATTAAGCATTAAACTATACCTATTGGACGGAAGATGGTTTGGGGTAACTATTCTTCTTCGTTTGTTAGTTTGGTAATTGTTCAATTCCTTGCTTTGTCCATCCATTAGGAACCCTAGAAAGTGTATTGAGTATGTTGATCAAGCTATCATTGATTTTGTTAGTGAAGGTCCCTAGAGGAGTCCTTGTAGGGCCTTGGTCTTCATTATTTATCTTGATTAGAGATGGGACTATTAAGCGATTTGCCCTAGTTTCCTCAATCTAATCCTCCAATAAAATCGAATAGTTTTGAAGAGGGGTTTCCTTCTTGGCCCCGTACGCTCTTATTAGAGATTCTTCATCATTATTCCTTGCCACAGAGACTTCACCTTCCCTATCTGTATGGTCAGACGTATCTTCTTTCACATCAACAACTACCTTGTCATCATCCATAAGACGAACCTCTTCATTGTTGCTTTCCACTTGAGATGACACAAAGATTTATTGCAAGGACTTCTTATAGGAGTGTTTGTGCACCATATAGCTTTTCTCTTTCTTAAAGAAGGGGCAACCATTTTTCTTAGTCACTATTAAACATGGAATGTTGTAAACTATGGGAAGGCCCTATGGAGAAATTGAGTTATATTTACCACATCCAAGGAGATGCACACAAACTCTATGACACAAGGCCAGGTGGAAAAGACATAGGTGCACTAAACACATTTCGAAGAAGGCTTACTTGTTGTGATCACTCCTAGAAAACTAATGGCTTCCCTAAGCCATGTGTCCCAATAGATCCATCTTGAGGCCTCCAATTCTATAGAGAACAAAATGACATGAGAGTGAGCGTTAAAGGGATCAGGGATGGCCAACCATAAGAGGCCTATGATGCTATATACATAATCCTCACTTGCCCTACAAGGATTTAAACTTGCATCTCATTGGAATTATAATGGTGTTGTCCATGAAAAACATAAGGTACCTCCCAAGACATATAAACACATACCCATATAAACCTTATGGAATTTGAAACAATGTTTTAAAACTCCAATTCAACTTTGGAATTGACCAAGGGTCCACTCAAACCCTGCTTGGATTCATCTTGAAACCAAACCTAATTGAATTTTATGACTCAGTTTACTAAGAATACGTGAAATATTAAAAATTTAATTAAAAAGCATATTTTATAAATTCCAAACCTTTAGAGAGAAAATATGCAAAGTTGTCTCATGTATATAGAATGTAAGGGTGTATATATCAAAATGGCATCAAATGCAATACATATCTAAAGAAAAATACATAATCAAGAAGAGTATAAATGGGCTCTATAGTCCAAAAAACAACATGCTACAACCTACTTACCTACTACATATCATTTTTCAACACGATCAATCATCACACTTAACACCACTAGTCAAAATAAGATCCTCAATATCAACTATGTTGAGAAATCTAGGTGCAACTAGATTAGGTGATTCCTCTTACTTTGATAACTGCTTGTGATGTATTTTTACTTAACTTGATTAGCTGCTTCTTTCAAATCATTATAATTAGTCTTCTTATCATCAAACAGCAACCAAATAATAAAGAACAATGAGACAAGAGGGCACAATATATAGGCTATCAGTCAGGCCAAAACTTCTCTGCTTGAGAGGAAAACCCACAAGAACTCCTCTTTTTATAGAACTTCAAATGATGAATTCCAAGACCTATGACCCTTCACAAAGAACCCTCCAAGACCAAGTCAAACTTCGCCTTTGAAGAACTTTCTTCTAGTAAAGCCATCCCAAGTTAAGTGAGCTACACAATTGTTGCAACCCTTTTCGACCTCAACTCCAAACCTGTAATTTTGACTACTGCAGAAAACCCTAGTTTCTGCACGTGTGGAAGAATATGGTGGTTTACCCTTTCTTTCCTCACACATGCGAAGTTAGGGCATCAATCTTGTTGCATCAAGTACGGAATTACAGTCACACAAGTAAGTTGAAATTTGTCTCTAAAATAAGTCTCCTTTGCAAGCCGAATTACATAGGAGAAGAAGCCATCTTAAGCAAAGGAGAATCTTGTGATCGAACTTCTTCATAATGATGGATGGTCTCAAATGTGGTTAGTTTACCACTTATATATATGCTTCTAGAGAGTTCATTAGGTTGGCATGTCATCTCTAGGAAGCCGACTTCACTATTTGATAGGTCGACTTGTTGCTTGCACGTTGACAAGGTCTTGGAGGGTCTTCGAATCTAAATTTAACTCAAATAATTTTTTCTTTACAATATACAATATGCCCAAAACAGTCTTCCATACATGACAAAGACTCAATTGACTTGTTGACTCAATGACAAGCCCTAGACACCCAATGGGTGCTGGACCTATAAATCAAATAACCTTGAGCATGAAACCCATGTCTCAAGTATGACAATAGTAATTTTATTTTTCTCTTTACATTAAATATATAAAAACATGATTACATATATCACTATGAAGGTCGAACCTAGTTACACATTTCAACACTCCCTCTTAACTAGGGAGGTATTCATAATCCATACAAGGTTCTTGGACATTCTCATACTGAAGAATTCTCATAAGAGTCGGATTGGTAAGCCATCTTATAAGCTATCTTATCAACTTATACCATTGCATCTCATTATACCAACCAACATTGTCACATAGCAAGGCCTTGACTAACAGCTCTATCTCTCCCCAAGATCAAAGCACAATGCCGGTGAGACCAATGATTTATAGACACCTAAATCATTGCCTCACAAGGCACATACCCCACCCAGGTATGTGCCTTGAGAGACAATGATTTAGGTGTCTATAAATCATTGGTCTCACCGGCATTGTGCTCTGATCTTGGGGAGAGATAGAGCTGTTAGTCAAGGCCATGCTATGTGACAATGTTGGTTGGTATAATGAGATGCACTGGTATAAGTTAATAAGATAGCTTATAAGATGGCTTACCAATCCGACTCTTCTTATGAGAATTCTTTAGTATGAGAATGTCCACTCTACGACTACTCTTGCCTATTGGATGCCCTACCCAATCCTCCATTCTTTTTTCATAACATGAAGACAAGAATGATGTGTCTATCTCTCCCTCTCAACTAGGGAGAATATACTCATTCCTATAAAAAGCAATATGCTCAAGCTTCCTCTTAATCAGGGACTTGCCTAAGATCCCTCTTAACTAGGCACTTGTTTCCAACAATAGCTCTCTCCTCTTCGGTGGAGAACATTGTGAAAATTCCTACAACTGGAATCCTATTGCAGTAGCATGTATTTTGTCCTAACTGATAAATTAATTACTCAGTTTATTGCTACGTCAATATCGAAATAAACACACTACAACCTTCACAAATAAAAACGGTGGAAATAAAATAACGTTGGAATCTAAGAAAATCTAGCACACATATAAAAATTACATCATTATTTTTTAACAAAAATCCCCGGAAAAACCCAATGCAAGAAAACCAGTGCAGCGGATGAGGGTTTTATTTTATAATGCAGCAGCAAAATCTTAGTACAATCTATGGATGCCCAACTGGCAATCCAAGCAGCAAGTAAATCTGGCCAAACTTATTTAAGGGAATTACCCTTCCTCCACAAGCAACCTCGGCAAAACTTCCCTTTAGAAAACTTGTCCTCCTGGACCCTTTGTGTTTGCCTCTACATTGCTCTGTGCAAACCCTATGAAGTCGTTTTTCCTGTCTCTACTGAGGAAATTGCTTCTCCGCCAATATGGACCCTCTACTAGGCATCTGGATCTGAAAACAAATTTCTCTCAAGCAAAATCGAATTGCTTTTGAAGCAACTGCGCAGTCCTTTGCGTTGCCTCATTGGGAATAACTCAATCTCTTCCTACTGCCTCTCCAAATCTGGAAAACTTCCTCAAGGTCACTGTCTCTGCCCCTCACTGACCCTGCTTCTATCTCTAGCTCTCTGGCAACTATTGTTGCTCTCTGGAAATCAATCTGCCAAGAAAATCGAACAACAAAACTGCCTTCTCCAATCGCACATCATCTTCTTCTTATAATCCATTGTTGGGACTCCAATGACCAAGATTAAATCTTAATCAATGGCTAGGATCATCTTGAAGTCAATTCGTGTAAGTTTCTAGATGATTTTCACCCTGACTTAATTAAGTTTGATTAATTAACCATATTCCCTAAGTTTAGACTTGGGAAATATTTAAAAACTCGTTAATAATCTAATTAAGTCACTTCTAGGTGGAGTTTCCAAAAACGATTTCTGGGTCTTAGAAACCTTATGTATTCTAACCTCTCCACCAAATTTCCTGGCTAGAACACATATGATGCTATAGAAACTAACAAACATGGTACTATCAGCTGTTTGTAGGGCTCCTCTTTCCAATGTCATGAACTTCATCTTCTTTATCATGGAACCTTATTCATCATCACTTTATTGTAGGACATCGACCAATTTCTCCATCACTTTCCCTTCAAAGAATCATGGTGTTAAACCAATAGTCGTGTCATCCTTCTTTTCATCGGAAAGTGATCTTCTAGTCCACATCCAGCTTTTCTTCATACAGCTACCTCTTCCAAGTCATGTTTCTTTCGGGATCTTTTATCCAATCACATGAGTGTTAGTTGTAGGTGAAATCTACAACTCTCTTTTAGTAGCCCTGTTACAACCCAACCAAATGTTTTCAAAAATCAAAAATGAACATCAAATCAAAATTACCTTTTTAAGATGGCCTTTCGTCATGACATTAGCTTCTTGCAACATCAACATCCTGCACATGTATGATTCCATCTCCAAGACACTCAATATCAAGGGACTCCCTCTTTTTCAGACTTCATCAAGGTCTTCAAAGTTCATACCTTCTCCATGGAGATGTCATTGTTAATTCTTCTAGTTATCTTACGGGAGTATAGTTGCATCTTCCACGAACTCTTCTTCCTTTCTTCACATATTGCTTTCCTCAAGATTTTCTTTACATGGTTCTTTCAACATAGGAACCATGATTATCAACCACCTCATATTCCATATGAGGTCATATTATGTTGATTTCATCTTATCAATATGTAGAAGAGTTCAACATACATTGTCTACATGCTTTCATGCATCATTCTAATGGAAGAGAACCTTCTTCTTCGATCATGCTCATAAGATGGAGCAATTCGACGAAGCTATCTGTAACTATATAATGACATGACTCTATCAAATATATGCATACCTTTTCCTTCTTTCGGTCATCTAGACTTTCTTTCTAGCAGCTTCCTTTTCTTGTTTGAAGATGAAAGTAATTCAAACAACTTCAACATGTTGCACATATTCATCATCATACCTTACCAATGGATCTCACACATGGTGGATTATAGACTATCAGTGAGACACTTGTTTCTTCCAAGTAGAGGTGAACCTTCTTATAAAGATTCTAGTGGAGGATCTAGATGATCCCTATTCTGCAAATGCTCCTTTCTAATGATGATGATGTATGATGATTTCTTTATCTTCTATCATGCTAAATGACTTCCTTCAAACCATACATACTGCTACTATGGTTATCCTTATATGCTTCGAATGGAGATTCCATGAACTACTTTCTTTCTATCATGATGACTGCTACAACTATGTAGACTTCTACCTCAACTATCCTTCCACGTTTCTATGGGAATGTCAACTCTATTTCAAATCTAATGTATCTTGATGCAAGTGATGCTTTCTATCATGATAGTTATCTTCTACAAAACTGGAAAGAACTAAGTGGAGGAGATTATCTTAGTCACAATAGAGATCTTTCACATCCCCTTCTTTGATTTCTTCTTTTCAAGTTCTTCCACTTCTTCAGTGGCATGGGCTTCATTTATTTCCTTTCTCTTCTTATTGTCCTTCTTGAGTTTGTGACAATTCCTTCTAAAGTGCCCATATTCGTTACATTCATAGCATTGTATCTTTGACATGTCAATCTCCTTCTTGGCCATGGCAATATATGCTTGAACTTGTTCATTTGATCCAACATCACTTTTTGCCTTCAATCTAGATTCTTCAATCTTACATAAAGATCAAAGTTCACTAAATGGAGTAGCTTCCTTCTTTCCATAGATACTTGATACAAAGTTACCACATTCATCGGCCATTGCATTGAGCACAACGGTGGTCATTTCTTTGTCGGACATTATTTCCCCCAACTCTTGTAGTTGGTCTCTTATTTGTGATACCCTCATAAGATGTGAGGCTATCCCTTCTTTTTTTGATACCTTCATCTTGTATGGCTTGGTTCTCAAAGATATAACTTCTCCTGTAGTGCTTATGGAGAACAATTCTACCAATTTATCATAGATTTCTTTTGATTTCTCCAACTTTGCTTCATAAAGCGTGAGGGGATCCATGACTGATTCTAAAAGGATTCTTTGAGCCCTTATTTCCCCTTTCATATACTTCGATAATGTTTAAGCCTCCTCTTGTGATGGTTTGGATATTAAACACTTAACATGTCCAATAACTTCATTCTCTATGAGGATTAAATCTATCCTCTTCTTCCATGCAAAGAAATTTGATCACCCAACCAATTTATTACTTTCCTTGCAGAATGAAGTCATTTTGATAGTAGATTCAGGCATAGATATAAAGATACTTACTTGAGTGAAGATGCTCCTTTGATGATGATATTTTCAACTTGACGCCTTTCTTGATGATTGATGATGTTTGCATCCTCTTGTGATGGTTTGGAGAATGAACCCTTAACATGTCCAATAACTTCATTCTCTATGAGGATTAAATCTATCCTCTTCTTCCATGTAAGGAAATTTGATGACCCAACCAATTTATTGATTTCCTTGCAAAATCAAGTCATTTTGATAGTAGATTCAGACATAGATATAAAGATACTTACTTGTCAAGTGAAGATGCTCCTTTGATGATGATATCTTCAACTTCATGCCTTTCTTGACGATTGATGATGTTTGCTTCTTTGAAGATAGCAATACTTCTTCTTGAGATGTCTTTCTTCAAATATGCCTGAAATGTGATCATTTCTTCAAAGAGAGGGAGATCACCTTGATTTCTTTGATGATGATGGCAATGCTTCTTCTTGCTTCCCTGGTATGTAGAAGTGTAAAATATGGAGACTTCAAGATGCTTCAAATGTGTAGTCCGCTTTTGAGTGGAGGTGAGGTCCTTCTTGAAAGGAGAGTCTTTGAGGTCTTCTTCTTGTTGTTGCTTCTAGATGGTATGATACTTGAGACAAGATGGGTCATCCTCCTTGATGCTCCATAGATTCTTTCTTCAAGCTACCTTTTCTTGTCTTGTCACCTTAGCTCTCATACCATGTTGAGAAATCTAGAGGCAACTAGATTAGGTGACTTCTCTTACTTTGATAATTCCTTGCGATGTAGTTTTACATAACATGATTAGCTTCTTTCACTTGATTATAATTAGTTTTCTTATCACCAAAGAACTACATAACAATAAAGAACAATGAGACAAGAGGACACAAGATATAGGCTATCAGCTACAGCCAAAACCTCTCCTCTTGAGAGGAAAACCCACAAGAACTCTTCTCTTCTTATAGAACTTCAAATGACGAATTCCAAGACATATGACCCTTGACCAAGACCCCTCCAAGACTAAGTCAAACTTCTCCTTTGAAGAACTTTCTTCTTGTAATGTCAACCCAAGTTAAGTGAGCTACACAATTGTTGCAACTCTCTTTTTCGACCTCAACTTCGGACCTACAATGACGGCTGCAATTTCGGCTACTACAAAAAACCCTAGTTACCTCACCATGCATTTATCTTTAGACTAACGAGATTCTTACATATAGCCATGCATTTCTTCTTACCTTTGCTAAACTAGTGTACCGAGATTCCTTTTGCATGTGGCTTGAGGAAGTATGCACACTTAAGCAACCTTTGGTAAAGGTTATTTGAAAACTAACACAAAAAGAAGCACAATGAGTTAGCAATTACAATTTTTCAAATTTGTGACCCTTGAGACCCATTAACTTTATTGAGATTCTCCTATAGGTTAGAGTTTCAACGCCTAAAGGATATGGTTTATGTCCCCTACAATCTTCAATTGTGGGTGAAGCAACTTGAGACACACCATTATGTGGATGCATTTCCCTAAAAAACATTAAAAGCATGTCTTAATTGAAGGTCAAGATCACGTTCTAGAGGCACCTATTTGCTTAAAGAAGGAGGAGGACTAAGCACATTGGCACAAAGGATGACCCAAAACAATTGAGAAGGAGATAATTAGGAGTAAGGACATTGATATGCCAACTTCAATGCCACTTCTACACATATTGATGCTCATACACCCAATTGTGGTCATCAAATTGATGTCACTATACCTTCTAGTAGCAGAGGAGTCATTATCTTTTCTTATTAAAGAGGCAAAGGAAATCGATAAATAGCTTCTAGATTGATCATTGTAGATGACTCAGTATGATGAGATAAATTTTATATATTTGATGCAATCTTGTATTGTGCATTTACTTACAAGTCTTTAATTGTACAACAATCTAGCAATATTTCAATATCAATTTTGATTTATGACTTGGCATTCTATACATCTTATATATCAATGGTTTTTCTTGTATTAATGTGGTAATGTGATTGTTTGATGTTCTTGTTGGTTTATAGTTAAAAAAAAAAAAGGGAAAAAATTAAATTTATATTTTATTTTTTAATGTTTGTTAAGGTTTGTCATTTTTTCACCATTCAAGCCATAGTTGAAGACATCACTAATGTCTTGAAAACATCATGAGTTGAACATGAAAACCAAAAATCATGAGGCAAAAATCAAATGTCTAAAAAAATTGGAAAACACGACTTTTCCTAAAAATATTAAGCC